>JAJJWW010017973.1:0-209776 GCA_023531295.1 Papaver armeniacum | reverse complement strand
GCTATCAGACCTGTCTTTTCCCAATGGGGAGTTGAAGCTCGCCTAAAATCCTAACAATTTGGTGTAGTAGACGATGAGTACTGGCATAAGTACTTTCCAGAAAGGAAAGTCCATCATTAAAACACATGAAACAAATGTATTATAGAAAATTTTATGAAATAAAATTTTAACCGTATGAAATTTCAGACCCACAACTTCATTATAGAAAATTGGATGTACCTGATACATCAGCAACAGGAATTAAACAGCTCATGCTTTCATCCTTTGTTCCAAGTCCAACCAACTCTTTCTTCTATGCAAAACCAAAAAACAAACATTAGATATGAAACTGATATTGTTTTGAAGTAATAATTTATTAGCAACATAAGAATTTTCAATATCAATCTTTTCAAACCAAAAGCAAGGACCAGAATCTGCAACCAAAAATTGATGAGATATCTAAAATATATTGACAGGTCTCAAACTCAATTTAAAATACCCATTTTAAATTATTGAAAGAAGAATGAAGTCAACTTACGTATTTCCCATCATCTTCACCATGTTCCTGCATACTCACAAGTGGATTTCCAGAAACTTCTTAAACATCTTCTACAAATCAAAACTTGAAAGTGAATAGACTTAAAACATGAAGAGAAAATATTATCATCAACAAGAACTGCCTAATAAACCAAATACTCCCTCCGTTCTTAAATAATAGGCTGGTTTCATGTGTAATTTGTACATGAAACCATCCTATTATTTAATAACGGAGGGAGTAATTCACATGATCCAACCCCAATGAATTTATAGAAATAAATAGAGGATAATAAGAACAAGGATCTTGGCCCTAAGCAGTTATTCGTATGGTAAGTAGATTATTATCAGCAGGAAGTTTGATGGCATATGTAACAGAATACCCATTTGTGACATAACTGAATCAAGATAAGAGAGCTATTTCAAAGCTTACGTACCTGGTCAGGATGTGCAAGTTCACACACTATGACATCCACCAAGCCATCAACAGTCTCTGCATAGATGTTAAGATCCGAAGGATCTCCAGCGATGGGTGTAACATTGTTCCTCTTCACTCTCATGTCCTCCAGATCGATTGCTAGTTTATTCTGGTGTAGGAATCCCACCGCGAACACCATGCCATTCTAATAAGAGATGATGAAAATTCAGAACTCACATAAGAAATATATTTTAGAAACAAATAGTAAAGAATTGGACAAAATCGAATCCTTGAAACCCACTTACAGGTCCTACAAGGTCTGAAATGTGGGAGATAGTAACAATTGAGACAACTGGGATTGTGGATGACCCCAAATACAACACTCTTGAGTCCAAAATCTCAACAGATTAAAAGATTATAACATGAAACATGAATGAAAAAATACTTAAACCCTCAACAACAAACATTTTAAGTTGCAAAAACCCATTTCTACAAAAACCCATTTTAAAGCGAATATAATTAAAACATGAAGAGAAAATCATCAACAAGTTAAAAGGAAAAGAAAAGAAAATATCAACAGGTTAAAAGACTAGAACATGAAACATGAATGAAAAAAGACTTAAACCCTCAACAACAAACATTTTAAGTTGCGAAAACCCATTTCTACAAAAACCCTTTTAAAGTATTGAAAAGAGAATGAAGTTAACTTACTTGGTACCATGATATTATCATCAATTTTATTAACCCACATCATACCAACACTTTTCTTCGGATCCTTTGCCAAACTTAACAAAATTGGTTGCAAAAAAGCTTTTAAGGGTTTATTGTCATTTTTAGGACCGTTATTACTATCTTATGTATGAAGATTATTGTTGGTGGACTATGCCCCGATTTCCTTCGAGTTGGACGCCTACAATAATCTCTTTCAAGTTAGAAAGAATCTTACACAGATTTGTTTTTTCTTTTCTGGCTAATTTGAACTCTACTCAACTTATGGTCATTCTGAAGTAATCTTAAGAATCCTTTATACACCTATTTAGTTAGCAATGTACATGTTGTTGTGGATTGAAGAGATTGTGAATCGGATATTATTTTCGTTTACAGTTTGAATTCTATTGGTAACATATCATATGCATTGGAAAAAGTAAATACAATTAAAAAAAAAAGATGATGTTATTTTGCATCAGAGAGGGATTTTCCAAATTTGTGTTTATAAAGATTGAAATTGTGCAAATTAACATCATCTCTTTTATTTTTTAATTAATCTTTACATTTTCCAATACAATGATTGATTTTTATCTTGTGCATAGGTGCACAAGATAACAAAATCTAATATATTAGTATTATGAAAAAAAGATTAAGAAAAAACAAATCACGACAAAACTCGATAATATATTCCTTGATATTATCTTAATATATTTAGTTTATGGTTTAAAACCTTAATCATGAAATATATTACTACATTAAAAATACAACGTCTCATGATATGACATTTCCTTAAAATAAACGACTATATTTATTGTTTTCACTCAAATTATTGATATTTATAATTGTGGTAATTGAAAAAGGTCATCTTATCGCTCATATATGTTGCTTATGTCCTTGTTATTTTCAATTACATCATCCAGTATAGGTTGATTTCTCTCGTTCTATTAAAAAAAAAGGTTTCGAGTGTTTTTCTTTGTGGTATCTTTGTATCTAATGCAATAAGGTTTTTTCCTTTTGATACTCAAAATCTAATGAAAAGCGCAGGAGAAAAGAGCATTTGTATTTCAGTTGAATGTAGCTATTATGTTACCAAGAGACTTCATACTCTAAAGGAAAATAATATGTAATAATAAAAAATATTATATATATTGTGAATTAAAATAGATTCTAATACTAATCGTTCATTATTTCTTAAGATTATAGACATGATAAAAACAGTTGAATGGTGAATCATTATATTCCATTTTGTGTTGTAGAGATTCGAAAACTTTTATAAACAATTTTCCTCCCATGTTTCTTGGTACAAAGGAGAACTTCGAGTAAAGAAAAATGAGTATTGAAAACAAAAACTTTGCTTCAGAGAGAACACCTAACCTAACCTCAAATCAAATTTTTATTTTCCCTACATTTAAATTAGTTTTCTAGCCTAACTTAAAAGGAGCATATTACAATGAGTATCAAGAGAAAAACACAACTATTACAGAGGTTCACAATCTTTTTTTAGAGGTAGAGCAAAATAAACATGTTACATAGTATCGGTCTAAAAAGTTAATTAGCTCTCATGTAGTTTTGGTACAAGCGAAAACTTAGAGTAAATATCCGAGAAAAAAACTTAACCCCAAACCTAATTTTAATTCAATCTACACTTAAAATGGCGGTTCCATTTTGCTCGATAGTATTTACAAACTGACAAGTCAGTTCACGAGAACAGATTATTATAAATTGGTTTTGTAGCTAAGCCTAAAAGGAGCATATTACACTTAGTATCAGGAGAACAACACAAACATCTTGTGATGCAGAGATTCACGAGCTTTTCTAGGAGGGAGAGAAAAAAAATGGAGCAAAAGAAGTTATATTGTGTAGTGTCGATTTATTTGGTAGAAATTATTTATTTGAAATATAAAAATACATAAATAACCCTCGTAATATTGGATGTAGTCTAAATTGTTAGAGCACTGCACGGTCGAACTCGCATGCGTTGTTATCTCAAGCATGTTTGTCAATGTTAGTGATCAAAACTATAATTCTTGATTTCTAGTATACTATTAGCTAAGTCTTGGACTAGGATAGAAAGTGTAGTTGAGCTCAAGAAGTCCATGGAGATCATCATACAAGACGATACCTAATCAAGGAACTGGTGGAACTTCATCGACTAAAAGTTATGTGGAAACTTGAACTTATCTATCACTCAAAAGTCTATCTACTCTAACTCCTATCTTGAGACAAAAGTCGTTTTGCTATATAGACTATGATTATACACATTTGCTATTTCGAGCTGACTTTATCTCGCTTATCTATTTCTCTAAATATGTGTTGGTAAGCTTTCTCTTTGGCAACGTTCATCTTTATTAGTGACGAAAGTCATGTTATGTTTCAATTACTTGAAAATGGCTTTGACAAAAAATATTTTGTGAACAACAACTATATAACATCCTATAAGAATGTCTCAATGATTGAAATGAGAGTTTATATTATATAACATTGTTGGATATAAGCATTGTGAAGAAACTCATATATGTATAAGTCCTTATTCCTTGAACCAATGTATGCGTACTTTGCTGCTCAGGAAAACCGGAACCAAATTCCGCGTACTTTCGAAAGTTCTCGTCCGAGAATTTCTGCTGGAGTTTGTGATTTGAAAACAAACTTATTTCGGGTACTTAATTCCGCGTACTTAAGTTGGTTATTTTCTAAAAACGATTGTTCGTGAACTTAAACTTATATAAACTAAGGAATGCGAATTTGCAAACCATGACTATAAAGTTCATGAATTTATTCGAGTGAATCAAATCGTTTTTGTTTCAATTGTGTCTATTATAAATATCTAAGCTATTGAAAAACTCTCTAACTATTTCATTTAAGTCATTTGAAATAGTTATGGTAAAGAAGAATATGGTAGATATGAAAGTGCACATATGGCTAACCATTTGGTTAATTAACTACTATTGAACCAACTAAATGTACATGTTTGGGTACGGTTACACAAACCTAAAATCAGGAATTTAATTTTTGTGAAACAAGCTAAGTTTCGATCTTACTGTTGAAAGATATTAGCTTGAATCTAATCAGGTTTTCATCTAACGGTGAATATTGAATGCTTTGTTACTAAGCTAAAATTGATTGGAAACCCTGATTTGAAAGACTATATAAGGGATAACTCTATCAAATGGGAAACCTAAACCCCACACCTCCTGTGTGATACTAGATGTATAAGCTAGAGTCGATTCTCCTTTAATCTTAGGTTTCTTATCGAGACCCTGTAGGTTAATGACTTGAAGACTTCATTGGGATTGTGAAGCCAGACCGATACTACTTTCTTGTAGTTGTGTGATCTGATCTTGCTGTTTCCATCATATTGAGTAAAATCGTAAAGATTGGCTTGAGATTGATATCTCCGATAGGCAAGATATAAAAGTAGTCAAAAACATCTTCGTCTCATCATTTGTGATTCCACAATATCTTTTTTTGCCGCGTCGATTCAGATTATTGTGAGGTGATTGATAATTCTAGGATGTTCTTCGGAATATAAGTTTGGGTTATGAATTGGTTCATGTTCACCTTTATTTATCAAAATACGGAACAAAACTCGTAGGTATTTTTATGGGAGACAGATTTATCTATTACCATAGAATTTTCTGTGTGATACAGATTTGTTTATTAAGGTCTTCGACTTTGGGTCATAGCAACTCTTAGTTGTGGGTGAGATCAGCTAAGGGAATCAAGTGTGTAGTATCCTGCTCGGATCAGAGACGTAAGGAGCGTAACTGTACCTTGGATCAGTGTGAGATTGATTGGGGTTCAACTACAGTCCAGACTGAAGTTAGTTTGTAGTAGGCAAGTGTCTCTAACGTCTTAATATAGTATGTTTTCAATCTGGACTAGGTCCCGAGTTTTTTCTGCATTTTCGGTTTCCTCGTTAAAAAAATTCGTGTCTGTGTTATTTCTTTTCCGCATTATATTTTGTTATATAATTGAAATATCACAGGTTGTGCATTTAATCTATCAATTGGAAAATCCAACCTTTGGTTGTTGATTGAAATTGATTGATCCTTGAGCATTGGTCTTTGGTACCATTCAAGTGATTTCTCTTGTATTCAATTAGACTCGCAGATTTCTATTTGCTTGAGTAAGTATCGAATAGAGAAAGAGATATATATCTCTTTGATATACTTTTATTAAGATTGAGTCTGACTGTCTAGTTGATTCTCTTAAAAGTATATTAGACTTAGTACATACAGATTGCTAATCGAAATATTAGGTGGGGTTGTTAGACCCCCGCTTTTTCAATTGGTATCAGAGCAGGCAAACACGTTTAAAGACCTTACAAGTCTGTGTTTGTAGCGATGAGTTTCAAAGTCCTGAAGCCTCTAAGAAAAACTCTGTTTCTGGCCCTTTGACAGAATTTACATTTAACTAGGAAAAATCTCTTGATGAACAGTTGGATGATCTTTCGGATGACAATGATTCATAAGAAGGACAAAGTATTTATGAGGAAGTCTATCAATATATCAAGCTTTTTGACCGTGCTTTGAAAGAAAGGAAGTCAACAACTTGCTTGAGTAAATACATGGCTCCTCTTTGTCAAGAAAACAGGAAATTGAGAAAACTATTTAAAGGGTATGATTGTGGATATAAACTCTTACAATTTATCCATAAAGATCGAGAAGAAGAAGTACGATCAAAAGGGTTCGAATGTAATAATCTTCTTCGAAGTATCTTTATGTTGAAAAAAGACTTGCCGAATTTGAATAAAGATATGACTCTCAACAAAAGTGTTTTAATGACAAATACATCAGTCTTCTCGCCAAAGAAAAATCCTTGGATACTGACCTTGTTGCTGCTCTTGATAAAGTGAAATCACTAGAAGAGAGTCTGAGTGGATTCAATTCTAGATCTACAAAATTATCTCCTACGCTTGGATCATGTAAAGAACATCGTGATAGACGTGGTCTGGGCTATAAAGGAATAGACGCTCCAAAAACTAGTAAGATCAATTTTGTTAAAGCTAATGATAACTCTTCATGTGAAAAACCTTTAGGATCTTGTAATATTCCTAGAAACAAGGATTATGTTCCTTCTAAATTTACTCACACGAAAACAATCAAGAACAATTCCTTTAACTGCTATTATTTCAGAAATAAAGGACACCCTGAACGAAAATTTCGTTTTCGTTGAAGGAATGAAAAACTTCACAACATTCTTGTGTGGATGTCTAAACAAGTTATTAAACATGTTTCTCATATTGCTGGAGTTAAAGGCATTGTCGGCAATCAAGAAAAATACCGTGATAAGTCTTTTCTTAATTATGCCTCAGACTAAAAATGCCTATAATGGTAGAAGGAAGAACGACGAGAAGAGCAACCGACTTTCTTATCTAATCCCCGAGAAGAGAAAAGGCATAGGAGAAAGAAAGAAAGGTTAAATTCCTTTTCTATATCTGAAGAAGGTGGAAAACCCGAGGTGTCTGCTCCAGTTTCATGCATATCAATAATCGAGTCTCAGATCTTAAGATCAGCATAAACAGACTCAAACGGAGCATCAAAAAGATAAGGAAAGCAACTAGTTCAGGTAGTTCTTGTTCTCCTCTTGTTAAAACTCCTTCTACAAAGTCGAGTGATTTTTCTAAAAATCTTCTTGAAGGAAAGAAAGAAGAATTCAACATTGATGACCAATATGCTCATCCAAATACGACATAACTGTTCAATGTAGCATCCTTCATATAGTCAAAGAAGTATGCTCATAGTTCCCAAGAAGTTTGTCTTGAGAAAACATTCGTGGATGTATATTATTCCCTTATTGTGTTTAATGATCTTAAAAGTTGTTGAGCCTCACTCCGGTTCTTCTCTTATGAAGACGTTTTCGATTATTCTCTTTTAAAAATTTTCCTGGTTGATTGTCCTTTCTTCAAGTAGTTGTTTTGTTTCAAAAAATTATCTTATGATTCTTTGATATAAGAATCTCATCATTTTTTTAGAATGACTCTTGAGTGCTCAAGATGTAGTCTAAATTTGCCTCCACCATTCCCTTGGTCACATACCAGGGTTGTAACTTCAAGTGCGCATACACCTGACCCACATGGACGTATACTAGCTTCACTAGGGTTTTCTATGGAGCTCTCTTATATATATGTGTGTGTCAACTCTAAATACATATTTGTTCCATAAGGTCAAAAAGTTCTGCTGAATTTTGGTGTGCATAATGGTTGGAAGCAACAAAGATGATGAAGTCAAAAAGGGTAAGACTATCGAGTTTCACAAGAACCCTATTTTCATAACTTGCTATCATGCTGTTGATCATGAAAAAAAACTACCAGTTCAGATGTCATCACAACTGGTAGGAAATCTTCTTCGAGATTTTGAGGTGGTACGTGAACAAGCCGGAATTGCAACAAGGAATCTTGAATTTCTTAAAAATGAACTGAAGAAAGCAACTGATGAGCTCGTCCTTGTTCAATATGTAGTTGTTGACCGGGTTTAGCGTTTTTCAGATTATGTTCTCTAAAGAGTCTATTTTCCTAGTAAACCTTCTTATGAGAATTTTATTTCTTGTGTTTTAGGAAGAATAACTAGAGTTTGGAATAGCCATTATTGTGATTACACATACCTATGTCCAACGTTTTCATCTTCGTGTTTTTAGGTTTATTGGTTTAAATTCTAAAATTATTTGGAAGATGATTTTTAAAGTATTAATCTTTATGGCTTTCTATATTGCAAATATGTTATAATATATGTGTGTTTGCGTCTTCTGAACTATGCATATCTTGTTAAAAGTTAAGTCTTTCGTATGTCGATATGCAAGTATTGATAAAGGATTGAATAAACTTTTGATATTACAAAAGTTAAAAGCCTTTTTTGTCATTAACAAAGGATAAAACTTTTTTTTTACAAGGATTATGTCTATTGTATGTTATTGTGCAAATAGTGATGGAAAATAGAATGAATCCTTGTCTATTACGCAGTATTGATCTTCCCTAATCCATATTTTTATGTATATACTGTGTGGCTCCGTAAGTTCTCTTATGTTAAGCAGTTCCGATTAAATTAATCATGGGTTTTCTTTTGGTTAATTAATTGATTAATTTTGGATTCAAATTCATATTCGTACGTGATTTGTTATGTCCAAATAAATCCTTTTTTTTTTTCGTGAAACTAAGGTCGCTCTTGTTGTTCTTTCGGGAATGACATTTTATGGGGGAGAGTTCTTAATTGAACTTGTGTTTAATTGTCAAATCTTTGTGGGGAGTGAGGTTGTGGAATATTATAGGGGTTATATTGTATCTTTATAAACTCCTTGATGAAAGAATTTAGCTTCGGCTATATGATTGCATCTAAAAAGTTGATATGTGCTTTCTTTTGGTCATGAAATGTTTCTATGGAAATTTCATTAGGATACCGTTTTCGTACCTTGGCCAATTTTATTGACAAAAAGGGGGAGAATTAATGTGTAGTTCACACTACAAATACATATGGTTTTAAGATCATTATGTAAGGTGGAGTGGTTTCCATGTGAGATGGAGTATTGACTAAGGGAGAGTGATACATATCACCATAGTACTGTTTTCGAATTTGTGATACAATTGAACTTTGATGTTGTGTAATAATACTATGACACTGTATAACAATGATCGAGAATTCTTGTTTTCTCATTGGCTAAGGATTTTCAACAACGATGATACTAAACTTACAACCTTTGGGATCATTGGAGTACCAGAAGTGACGAAGATTTCGAGTAATGTTGAAGAACCAAGAAGATCATTCATGCGAAAATGTTAAGCTACAAAGTTTAATATGTATTTTGTATTCCATATATATTTATAGTTTTGTCACTAAAATTGACAAAGGGGGAGATTGTTAGAGCACTGCTCGGTCGAACTCGCATGCACTGCTATCTCAAGCATGTTTGTCAATGTTAGTGATCAAAACTATAATTCCTTATTTCTAGTATACTATTAGCTAAGTCATGGACTAAGATAGAAAGTGTAGTTGAGATCAAGAACTCCATCAGTACAAGAAAGTATAGCTATTGCTACACTATATATCGCCACACTTTCAATATAGGTGTTGCAAAAGCAAATTTTTAGCCACAATACTTTTTAGCTGCATCTAAAAGTTATAATTTACTGCTGCAAAATAAAACTTTTGCCACATAGTTGTAGCAACAATATGAAAAGATTGTGGCAAAAAGCATAATCTATTGCTGCACCAATAAAGATTGGGTGCAGCAATCGACTTCTTGCTACATAGGTTCTCCCGACACTAATAGGGGTTTTTTCCATAATCATTGGGTGCTGCAATATATTAAGTTTCTTGTAGTGCATGGAAATCATCATACAAGACGAAGAACTACTCAAGGAACTTGTGGAACTTTATCGACTAAAATGTATGTGGAGACTTGAACTTATCTATCACTCAAAAGTCTATCTACTCTATCTCCTATATTGAGACAAAAGTCATTTTGCTATATAGACTATGATTATACACTTTTGCTATTTCGAGCCGATTTTATCTCGCATATCTATTTATCAAAATATGTGTTTGTAAGCTTTCGCTTTGGCCAAGTTCATCTTTACTAGTGACGAAAGTCATGTTATCTTTCAATTACTTGAAAATGGCTTTGGCGAAAAATAGTTTGTGAACAACAACTATATAATGTCCTCTAAGAATGTTTTAATGATAGAAATGAGAACTTAGATTATATAACCATTGTTGGATATAAGCATTGTGAGGAAACTCATATATGTATAAGTCCTTATTACTTGAACCAAAGTATGCGTATTTTGCTGCTCATGAAAACCGGAACCAAAGTCCGCGTACTCAGTCCACGTATTGTCGGAAGTTCTCGTCCAAGAAATTCTGCTGGAGTTTGTGATTTGAAAACAAACTTATTCCGGGTACTTAAGTCCGCGTACTTAAGTTGGTTATTTTCTAAAAACGATTGTTCGTGAACTTAAGCTTATATAAACTAAGAAATGCAAATTTGCAAACCGTGGCTATAAAATTCATGATGATTCGAGTGAATAAAATCGTTTTTGTTTCAATTGTGTATATTATAAATATCTAAGCAATTGAACAACTCTCTAACTAGTTCATTCGAGTCATTTGAACTAGTTATGGTAAAGAAGAATATGGTTGATATGAAAGTGCTCATATGGCTAACCATTTGGTTAACTACTGTGGAACCAACTAAATGTACATGTTTGGGTGCGGTTACACAAACCTAAAATAGTGTATTGTTTTTTTTTTTGTAACAATCTAAGTTTCGATCTAACGGTTGAGATATATTAGCTTGAATCTAATCGGGTTTTCATCCGATTTAGAATATTGAATGCTTTGTTACTAAGCTAACATTGATTAGAAACCCTGATTTGAAAGACTATATAAGGGAGAACTCTAGTAACTGGGAAACCTAATCTCCACACCTCCTATGTGATACTAGTTGTATAAGCCAGAGTCAATTCTCCTTTAACCTTAGGTTTCTTATCGAGACCCTGTAGGTTAACGACTTGAAGACTTCAATGGGATTGTGAAGCCATACCGATACTACTTTCTTGTAGTTGTGTGATCTGATCTTGTTGTTTATATCGTATTGAGTACAATCGTAAAGATTGGCTTGAGATTGATATCTTCGATAGGCAAGATATAAAAGTAGTCACAAACATCTTCGTCTCATCGTTTGTGATTCCACAATATCTTTTTTCGCCGCGTCGATTCAAATTATTATGAGGTGATCGATAATTCTAGGTTGTTCTTCGGGAATATAAGTTTGGGTTATGAATTGGTTCATGTTCACCTTGATTTATCAAACGATGGAACAAAACTCGTTGGTATTTCTGTGGGAGACAGATTTATCTATTACCGTAGACTTTTCTGTGTCATACAGATTTGTTTATTAAAGTCTTTGACTTTGGGTCGTAGCATCTCTTAGTTGTGGGTGAGAATCAAGCATGTAGTATCCTGCTGGGATCAGAGACGTAAGGAGTGTAACTGTACCTTGGATCAGTGTGAGATTGATTGGGGTTCAACTACAGTCCAGACCGAAGTTAGTTTGTGGTAGGCTAGTGTCTCTAGCGGCTTAATACAGTGTGTGTTCAATCTGGACTAGGTCCCGGGGTTTTTCTGCGTTTTCGGTTTCCTCGTTAAAAAAATTCTGGTGTCTGTGTTATTTCTTTTCCGCATTATATTTTGTTATATAATTGAAATATCACAGGTTTTGCGTTGAATCAATCAATTGGGAAATCCAACCTTTGGTTGTTGATTGATCCTTAAACATTGGTCTTTGGTACCGTTCAAGTGATTTCTCTTGTATTCAATTAGACTCATGAACTTTCTATTTTCTTGAGTAAGTATTGAATCGAGAAATAGAGATATAACTCTTTGATATACTTTTATTAAGATTGAGTCTGACTGTCTAGTTGATTCTGTTAAAAGTATATTGGAATTAGTCCATACAGATTGCTAATCGAAGTATTGGGTGTGGTTGTTAGACCCCCTCTTTTTTATAAATATATCCAAAGTAATGCATCACGCTATCAGTAATTTTAAATAATGTAAAAAAAAGTATCTTTTGAACCTCTCGGTAAAATTTTGCAAACTTTATATATTTGGAAATCCATCCATGACTATAAAAAATTGGACCTCCTAGTATAAATTCATGGATGACAATAAACTTGAGAATGTTTGAAAACATTTATCCAAATGCTTTGAAAGTTCAAACACAAGATACTAAGCTTCACAAAGGAATGTGGCAAAAGAATTAATGGCACCATGAAGAATTGTTTTTATGATTTGAACATTATACTAAGCTTTGGGATTAAAGGAATTAAAAGCAATAACTCTTCTGTGAAAGAAGTATTCTTTAGACTTCCTCAAAGGGATCAAACTTTAATCACATTGATGGCGCCGCAAAAGGTAATCCAGAGCTGCAAGCATTGGTTTTATTAGCGTACATTGGGAGCGAGGGAGTGGAGGTTTAGGAATCACCACAAAATACATTGCGAAGTAATGGCACTAGTTGCGGCGAGGGGAATGGGCGGTGAGTAAGCATCTCAAGAATGTATGTTTCAAATTTGGATTCAAAGGCAATCATAATGGCATTTTCCGGATAAATTCCTTGGATTGTAGAGAACAGATAGAACAAGGTGACTAATATTTTAAGTACCATAACTTTTAGACATTCTTACAGGGAAGTAAACTTCTAAGATGACAATTTAGCTAAAAAGGGAACAAATCTCAGAAGAGGAGAAATAATTTTATATGAAGGCAAGCCAATTTTTGTAGGAATAATAGAACAGGAAAATTCTCATTACTTTAAATTCTCTTGAAAATAATCTAGGAAGATAAATCCTGTAATTGCTTATAGTTATTTTTGGCTTTTCAGTAAGATACTCTTGGCATGTCAAGACTATCTGTTAACAATTGAGTTTCTCTATTTTTTAGTAATAAAATTATATGATTAAAAAAAAAGGACCTCCTAGTATAAGGCATGGCATGTCAAGACTATCTTTTAATAATCAACGATGCTACACACACCGTGAATTCTCCACCCAAAATTCACCAACACTCACACCCTTGGGGACCCCACCAGAGAAAAAGGAGAGGTGGTTTTTTGTTTTTCTGTGGGCCCACCAATTTTGTGTCTCGCGGGATATCATCGTGAAAAAATCACGGTGAATCTAGACTTATTGTTTAACAATTGAGTTTCTCTATTTTTGAGTAATAAAATTATATGATTTAGAAAAAGAAAAAAAGACCTCCTAGTATAAGGCTTGAGGAGGCACGACTAAAAATTTTAAAAGTAAGGGATTAAACGTTTATTTCGGCTCAATTCAAATCTGTAGATGCTTTCTTGCAACAAACATTTATTCAGAGTCATCCAGAAAAAAAAGATAAATCTGAGAGGTGTTGAGTAGCCGCCTTCCTTTATTTTCGAAAATGAACAATTGGCTTCTCTTAATCTAGTTATAAACACTTATATATGTTTTAGACAATGATAAAAATAAGATTTTAACATCACGGCTAAAATCCCACGATTTGGTTGAGGGATTAAAGAACAAATAAAACTACACGATTTTTATGATAAGAATAATAAAACTTATAAAAAAAGTATTTTTATTTTATAAATATTGCATCGGGATGTGTGCACGCCTATGAGTTAAAATCCATTGGTCAAAAGGTGCTCCCTTACGATAGCTTTTTTGAAAGTAACCTAGTAACAACACCACTCTAAAATACAATAAACCCAAGTATTCAAAGTATTACTTTATTGCCAATAACCAAGTGGTTTGGTGGTTGGCATGTTCTCTCTCACTGCAGAGGTAGGGGTTTGAACATTCTAATCGCTCAAATCCACTCCAATTTAAGGAGTTTGGATGTAGTTTAGGGACCACTAGTTTAGGGTATAAAAAACCCGGGCTAGATTTTGATGGTAATCGCTCAAATCTCACCGGTAGTTTAGGGAACATTCTAATCGCTCAAATCTCACTGGTAATTAACCTTGTTTGTTGTTAAAGTATTCGGGCTAGATTTTGATGCCGGCCTTGGCCCTCTATTTATTCTACAAGCCCAAATTAAATTAGGGCTTTTAATTAAATTAACTTGCACAAGGAAAACTTATTCATCATGTAGCTAGGGGTGAGCATGGGCCGGTATGGACCGGTTTTCATCCACATCCACATCCACATCCGCATCCAATCCAATACATTACGGATTTCAAATTTGGCATCCGCATCCAATCCACATCCAACGGTTTTGCATCCAATGGATACACGGATGGACAGATTGGATACGAATAATCCAATGTATTTGTTTTAGTTAATAATAAGAAAAATAAAGCCAAGACAAATGACTCCTCATGGAACCTACATTTCCTATATATGTATAGGAAAACAAAAATACCATGTACAACATCCCAAGCAAACACCTTAAGAATTCCTAAATGATCCTGTTTATGGGTGAAAATCGTTTCTGCTGATTTCGGTAATTTCGGTGGGTGAGTGAGAAATTGATTCAAACCCTAAACAAATGTGTTTGACGTGAGCACTTTGTAGATTCGAGAGATCGATCTCGTACAAGTCCTACCTAAACCAAGAAATGGCCGTTCCGGACTTGCTTCGGTCACAAAGTGGAGGAGAAGGGTTGATTTGGGGAGGGAAGCAAAGAAATGTGTTGAGGAGAGTAGTATCTCGACTTGTATCAGAAAGTGAAAGCTTAGGAAGCTTGCAAGAGATAGAAGCTTTGGGAGAGCTTGCAAAGTTGCCTTTCTCGAGAGTGTAGTATTTTTCTCCCGACCGAGACTTGTTGTCCGGTGGAAATAGGTAAGACCTATTTATACAAGTCGAGATTAAAACGTACTCTGGCCTCATGAAGGAAGAGAGTAAAGGGTGAAATAATGGGAGGAGGTGGTAACCGTGTGGTTTAATGGGTGAAAACGTTTTCACCATTATTTCCTCTTTATTTGACCGCTTTATTCCTTTTCACGCTTTATTAATGTGAGCGTAGTGTACGCCGCATCTTTGTGACCGCCAAACCAAAACCCCAAAGAAGCATCCCGGTTTGTGTCGATGTCTCGATTGTTGGTTGCATCTTGAGTGCAAGTGGCGCCGCTAGTGGCGCGTGTGGCATGTGCCAATGGCATGTGCGGAATGCCTTGGTGGTAGGTTGCAAGGTTTGCAAGTTAGGTTACCGGCGTGTGTTTGGTATGTGCCAATGACATGTGCGAATGCCTTGGTGGTAGGTTGCACGGTTTGCAAGTTAGGCTACCGTGTGTGTTTGGCATGTGTGGAATGCCTTGGTGGTAGGTTGCACGGTTTTCAAGTTAGGCTACCAACGTGTGTGTTTAGCATGTGCCAATGGCATGTGCGGCCATGTTGACCTAGTTGCAAGTCTTGCAGCCTAGGGCGCTATGTTTGGCGTGGCCAAAGGCATAGCGGCTTGGAAGTATGGCTTGCGGCACGTGTTGGCATGTGCCAATGGCACGTGCGGCCATGTTGACCTAGTTGCAAGTCTTGCAAACCTAGGGCGCTATGTTTGGCGTGGGCCCAAGGCATAGCGGCTTAGAAATATGGCTTGCGACACGTGTTGGCATGTGCCAATGGCACGTGCGCCATGTTGACCTAGTTGCAAGTCTTAAACCCTAGGGCGCTATGTTTAGCGTGGGCCAAAGGCATAGCGGCTTAGAAATACGGCTTGCGGCACGTGTTGGCATGTGCCAATGGCACGTGCGGCCATGTTGACCTAGTTGCAAGTCTTGAAAACCTAGGGCGCTATGTTTAGCGTGGGCCAAAGGCATAGCGGCTTAGAAATACGGCTTGCGGCACGTGTTGGCATGTGCCAATGGAACGTGCGGCCATGTTGACCTAGTTGCAAGTCTTGCAAACCTAGGGCGCTATGTTTAGCGTGGGCCAAAGGCATAGCGGCTCGGAAATATGGCTTGCGGCACGTGTTGGCATGTGCCAATGGCTCGTGCGGCCATGTTGACCTAGTTGCAAGTCTTGCAAACCTAGGGCGCTATGTTTGGCGTGGGCCAAAGGCATAGCGGCTTGGAAATATGGCGTTGTTGCCATGGTGCGCAGTGGTGCGGCTTGGTTTGGCATGGTTGCCATGGTGCGAAGAGTGCGGCTTGGTTTGGCATGGTTGCCATGGTGCGCGGTATGCGGCTTGGTTTGGCATGGTTGCCATGGTGCACGAGTGCGGCTTGGTTTGGCATGGTTGCCATGGTGCGCGATGCGCTTGGTTTGGCATGGTTGGCATGGCGCGGGGTGCGGCTTGGTTTGGCATGGTTGCCATGGTGCGCCGAGTGCGGCTGGGGTTGGCATGGTTGCCATGGTGCGCAGGATGCGGCTTGGTTTGGCATGGTTGCCATGGTGCGCCGAGTGCGGCTTGGTTTTAGCATGGTTGCCATGGTGCGCAGAGTGCGGCTTGGTTTGGCATGGTTGCCATGGTGCGCAGAAGAGTGCGGCTTGGTTTGGCATGGTTTCCATGGTGCGCGAGTGCGCTTGGTTTGGTATGGTTGCCATGGTGCGCGGATGCGGCTTGGTTTGGCATGGTTGCCATGGTGCGCGGATGCGGCTTGGTTTGGCATGGTTGCCATGGTGCGCAGATGCGGCTTGGTTTTGGAATTAGGGTTACGTGTTGAAAACCTAATCTGGTATTTTGAAAAAATACCCCTATTAATTATTTACACCTGAGTTAAATGCTCTTAGTTAATGTGTTGGGGTAACACTAGGTCATGGGGTTTTACGATTTTACCTTGTCTAAAATCTACCATCAACGGATCCATAGTATTTTGTAGAACTATAGAAATACACTTAATTTAACGGATATGGATGTCCAACGGATTTTCAAAGTTGCATCCGGGCTGAATCGTAATCCGTTGGATTTCAAAAATTCTATCCGCATCCAACCCATTAACGAACGGTCCTGGACATCCATCCTCAAATGAGCGGTTGGTCCCATTAAATCCACGGAATACGAGTCAAATGCTCACCCCTAAAGTGTAGCCACACAACCTAGTTTCAAGGTAGTAGCGAAACTAAAAAAGATGCTAAAATATCCTTTCTCTTTCTCTCGTCCGCTGACTTGACTCATCACTTATTTCTTGTTTTCCATATAATATTTCCGTTCCACTTTTTAACTCTTCTCCGGGTCTTGGTCGTTCCTACTTGTTTCTCAATTTTCACAAAATTCCAGCTCTTTCTATACATTTCTTGAAATTCTTGTTTCAGTCTAATCTTAGAGAGAATGAGAACTGCTCTGGGGCTTCTGTATAGGAGTTGTTGGAAGCCGTAAACACAAGAAGAGTCAGCAGACTGATATAGTGGTGTCTCCGCAGCTACTGTTGTTGGTGGTGTTTCAGCTCTTGCTCATGATCTCTTTAACTATGAGAAGATTTCTCAGGTATAATTCAACTCATTTATTTGTTTACTTGTTAGTTTTGTGCATTAAATGACACAAAATCTCTTGATTCGAAGGTTCCTCAAGGGCTCAGTCAGCACATTGTAGCATTCCACTATTTCTTCATTTCTTATTTGCAATTTGACAAGGACAGCATGAATGAAATTTGTATGAGCGGACAATCAGCGCAAGTTCCTTTATCCATAATTGAGTTGACAGTCTGTTCTTGACTTCTTATTATTTCACTAGAAAGATAGTTCCATGATTGTTACAATTGCCATATTGGTGCATCAATTGCCGATTTTCGAATGTTGAAGGTCAAGCTCAAGCTATATAGTACCACACTATCATCTACTTGTTTCATTTCCAAACCCCAGATTATGAAAAAGAAATTATGTTCCGCATTCTGTTCCCAAATGCCAGCATTTTTAAATTTGTGAAGGTATGTCAAACTACTAATCATTGAGAAGAAGATTGTCGATGCGGGTTACACGTAAATTGCACAATCACCTCACCATGTAAAACGTGACTTGGCATCCACGTTTTTACACACTTCTATAAGTACTTTTTGACGTGTAAGCCACTTGTAGATTTTTTTTTTTTTTTTTAAGCATGTAATTAAATAAAAGAAAATTAGTTTACAATTTATGGTGGGCAATTGGTACCCACGATATCATCAATCATCAAATAGAATTTGATTACTAAAAAATGGAATTGTCTGGTCCCATATTTTGGTTGATAAACTCCGTGTTTAACTTCCATCTTGTAGGATCGAGCAAGAGAGAGGAGATCACACGCGGAAAAAATAAAACAATTACATTGATAATCAGTTTGGTGTACATTAACTCATGGCTTAACAGCCTACTTATAGTCTCACAAACTTGATGATAATTCAAACTACTTACCTAATAAAATCAAACTCTAATAAAGCACATTTCTAGAAACATAAAGAAACTCTAAATATAGTAAAACTCTAAACATGGCAACCGACACAACTTGCTCTTCTAGTTAACCCGAACTTCCAAATATCGCACCTTGTGTCAACTGTTCCTGTTGATCCAACTTGACTAGCGTCAATCTGCACGATTGATCCATTGACCGGATCAACAACACTTGTTGATCCACGAACCAAATCCATATCTTGGTTTAACTTCCAACATCCTCCCTTAAACCAAGATATCATTCAACGTGAATTTCGTAACCCTCTTCTACTCCTCATCTTCTTCCATTGATCGACGTTTAGTACGTCCTTGTCTTTTCTCATTTTCCATTCCTCTTCTTCCATAGATAAACGTTAACGCGTTCTTGTCTTTTCTCATTCTTCTTCAAAGAAACCACCAAACAAACCCTTACTCCTTGATACTCGATTATAGCTCATCCAACTTCATGATCACACCGGAATTCCGTCAATCAAACTCAAATAAAAAAAAAAAGCACAAACAACAAACCAACTAAAACGAAGCAATCTTCTAATTTTGCTTAACAACAATCATCAAACTTCTTTCACATTCTTTATCTTTAACAAGCTAGAAACACCTCATTGTGCTCTATACAACTTGCTAATCAAACACAAAAACCAAATTCTTTAACTCATCATTGAGCATTGTAGCTCACCTTAAACTTTCTTCACCGAGCATTGTAGCTCAAACTCAACACTTGTTTACCTACTTCACTGCAGGATTTCCACTCAACTCTTCAAATTCCACCTCGAATTTCATCACTTCCTAGCCAAATCCCCACCGGGATTGCTTCACACATCTCTAGCCAAATCCCCACTTTGGGATTGCTTAACTCAACTTGTAGACTTTACTCGCCTACAATCTTGTTTCACGCTCACAACCTTGTGACGTCTCAAACTCAACAACTCATAGGTATTAACCTCCTTTGTTGTCTTCTCACACATCACCCCCCAGGTGATTACTTCTCTTACTTCACAACCTTACTGTTGTATTTCTACTTCTCTTCAACTTTACTTCTTTGTTCCATTCACGCTTGTTAGAGTCGAAACTTTCACACTTCTTTGTTCTTCAAGATTCTCTCACAATCTTTCTCTTGTTACGCTTACCTTACAAAGAATAACTAACACAAAGTCTGCCACACTTTGTAAGACTTCCAAGTTTCTTCCACAAACCCCATTGGGGGTTATCAATCCACTGGTAGGGATTGTCTCGATTAGTTAAAATTTGGTAACCCCCCTATGAAATTGGTAACCCTTCTTTAGAAGTGATGGTCCTACAAGCTACCCTCCTTAAACACTCTTCTTAATGCTTTTTTCATTCCTTCTACCTTAAGCTTATAAAAAGTTTGTGTTCTTTTCTATTAAATACTGGTTTTTTCAGTCTAATCTAGAGAGAATAATGGGAAATGCTCTAAGGTTTTTGTTTCGAAAATGTTTCAAGCCAATAGATCATCAAGAATATGATTTATTGGGTCACCATGGTCTTTCTATAGCTACTGTTGGTGTTTCAGTTCTAGCTCATGATCATCAAGAATATCAATTGAAGCTCAAGCTACATGGTAGTTACTACTTTTATCCTACTACTTGTTTAATTGAAATTATGAAAACCCCATTTTTTGAAATTGTGTTTTCTAATCTGCTCTGAAATCCCCACATTTTGAAATTTGTATGTCAAAATTTTTTGTGTAGGTTTGTCAAACTGGTGCAAGCATGGAAAGGGGCAAACCCACCACCAAAAACACCTGAACAAGCTTCTAGGCTTGTAACTCAGACCTTAGAGATGGCTGATGATGTAGAGGTACATGACAAAACCAAATTTCTCCATTGTTGTTACTTAGGCCTTAAATTGTGAGCATAAACAATGCTTAATTGTTATTTCTTTAGGGTTTATTGAAATTCTACGGTCTCCCTATTCCGCATGATCGAGTTGAAGTTCGGTCTTTAGTAGTCTTTCCTCCTCCTCCTCCGCCCGAACAAGTGAAATATGTATTGCAGACATTTCGAATAAGATGATGCTCTAGAACTGATGGCATTCTTTTAAATTTTTGTTTCTATTGTGAAGATTGTATGTTTTGGTCTCACAAGTACTGGATTTTTCTATTAGGTGGATGCAAGAAATGTTTCTGATGGGGATTGCTTAATGGTTTATGTGGATATTGCGGACACAAGGGAAGCGTCCAATGTGCCCATGGTTGTGCAAATAGCAATATCTGAACGACTGAAAGCACGGGCATTCAAGGATTATGCCAAGGTAGATGCATTATACAAGATGATTGTGGATGCTGGTTACAGGTACTTGCGCTTCTCAAAACCGTGTTTTCGCAGCAATATATATCAATAATGCCCACTTTGTGCTTATTGCATATACTGATATACAGACTCCTAAGAGGTGCAAACAATGCGGATAATCTTGCAAAAAAATATCGGATTCGATTGAGGTAAAAACAAATTCATGTTTGATTTGGTTAAATGAAATCAAATTTGTAATATTGGGTAAACAGGGATATTAATTCCCCAAAAAACAAAATGCACTATGGAAAAGAGGCTAAGGAAGAACTTACTAACCTGGTTCAAGGCAAGTGTTTGACTATTGGTGTTTACGGTGAGGATAAATATGGTCGGCTCGTAGGAGAGACGTCTATTGCAATGGAAATTTGTACAGGTACCATACGACAGCCTTGTTGCCAACAATTCCCTTACATTAATTTGACCTTGGAATTTCATCCTCAGCAACTCTTCCTTCCTGTAGGAAGTAATGCTTAAGAAAGGGTGTGCATGGCAAAATGCATCCTTTGACAGTCGCCCTGAACTTAGAAAGGTGAGTGCACGAGTTACTTGTTATTCCCCATCTTAAGTGTTCCTCTTTTTCTTAGTTATTCTTATTTGACACACCTCCATGCTTCTAATTAGTGGGAAATGGAGGCTAGAGCTGCTCGGCTCGGATTGTGGGCAATGTCAAATCGTGAAAAGCCATGGGAATGGCGAAAAAACAACCCTTCAATGCCATGGGATTGGAGAATACCAATCATCACTAAAAGAAGTTGTTATTGTTGATATTTGAGCTACGTACTGCACTCTATACAAACAGTTTGAGGATTTCATGTATATTTTCTTAGTATTTTAGCAGTTCCACACTTTAGAAAAATTTGATTGTATTAATGAATCCAGTTGTGATTTTCAGATCATGAACTGCAAATTTAGGATGATACTGTATGATTTCTTTGTTTTTGATTTTTCCCTAAATGATCTGGAGACTGACTGGTCATATATATCTTGCTGGAGACTGGCTGATATTGGCAAAATTTGGTGGTCATATGTATCTTGCTGAAACCTTTATAAAAGAACTTCAGTTTGAAGTGGCTGAGAAACTTGGACATATTATTACCAAAACAAGATTTTATTATTGTGCACTAGGATTTGATTTCCATGCGTGGTTCATTGAGACAAGATTCTTGGCACTGAACAAAAAACAGTTTCATTTGCAATGACCCCTTGGGAGCTGTGAGAACAAGGTGGACCATTTCTGCTTGGCTTGGGAAGACTTTGGCAATCTTCTTTTCACTTGTGGAAACTAAACGTACAATGGGCAGTAAGAAATGTTAAGAATTCATATCTCTTACCTTCTTCTTCTGACTTGAGACGACTTTTCTTGTCTTGGTTACGTATAAGGTCTACATGCCTTCTGTACAGTTTATATGACATATATTTTGCTCAATTTCTGTCATGGGGTCTATTTTAATTTTTAAGTTAGATTTGGGTCGCCAACCAGATTTTACACCAGGAGGCCCATTTCAATTTCAGAATGAATCATTTTTTGGGCACCACTATTTTTTGTGGGGACCATTTTCAAGAAATTTTTTTTTTTTTTGATGAGAAACACACCAATGCATTAACTTAAAAGACAATTACAGACTTCAACCAAAGGTTCTTCCCTCAACAAGCTGTCCAAAAAAAGAGGAGAAGAAACCCAAGATTTTTCAAACTAAACTTTCTAGCCCGACGTGCAAGTCAGTCTGCTAATTTTTTTCTTAAGACGCTTAATATATACAACTTTATAACTATTATAACTAGAAAGGGAAATCCGACACTCCTCCAAAAGGTCATTACATCGCCAATCTATTGCACCCTTGCCTTCATTCACAAAATCCACCAACTAAAGGAAATCGCTAACAAACAGGACTTTGGATAGATCCACCAACAAAACTTGAAATCAATCCAAAATCCGCTCTAGACTGTTTTATTCTTCCTGCATTATCACAAAGAATAATACGAACACCCATAATAAAATTCTTGAAAGAGCCATCTACAAACATAATATGATCAATAGCTTGAATAGGAGTTCTAACATCCAATCTTGTAGATTTTTTAGGCAAAGGAGGAGCAATATGAGTGTTAATTAGTCTTCTAGCATCTATAATAACTCTGTCAAGATTTATCGAAATATTTCTAAAAACTACATCACATCTTAATTTCCAGACACACCACATAACAATAGCTCCAATGCTTGGCCAGTTTACATCATAAGGAGATATACCCAAGGCTTTATCAAACCACCACAGAAAGATATCTTCAATCCAATCATAATCAGTAACCACTAAATGTTAAAGATATAGAGCAAACTAAATATGAGATGCAATAGGGAAAAGAAAAAACAGGTGCATAACAGATTCAATATCATTCCTACATAATGGGCAGCAATCATCAATAGAAGGATTATAAAGCATAAGGGTTGAATTAACTGGTAACATCTGTGCGAACACTTTCCACATAAAGAATTTAATCTTTGATAGACAATCTAAAGATCAAACTTTTTTCCAAAAAGAAACTTCTTCAACTGAACTAGACTCGTTCACATAAAGAATTAAGATTAGTTTTCTTCGAATTACTCAGTCTAACATAAAACTTATCAATAAGGAACTGAAACGTCTTAGTTTTATCCCTTTTAACAAATAAAGGAGGTACCAAGATACTTTTCAGTACTACTCAGAAATTTAGTCCCCAAAGTTTTTGAAAGTAACTTCACATGTCTTGAATACCAAGATGCATCTCATTTGCTATAAATGCGGATTGAAAAGGGGAAATAAGAGAATCAAGAAGAGGTTTTAAATGATTTGTTAAAATTTTTAAAATAATTTTATAAACAGTGTTAGTTAAGCTAATAGGTCTAAAATCATTAGGAAAGGAAGGGTTATTTACCTTTGGAATAAGCCGAATGAAGGAATGATTTAACCTCTTGAGAAGAAACTTATTGCGAAAGAAAGATTGAACATGATTTATAACTTCAGCTGAAACATCCTCCCAATTATCCCTAAAAATAACCCCTGGAAAACCATCAGCAGTAGAGTGAATTTCTTCAATATTAGGAATTGTTGCTAATTATGCATTCAATTCTTCTGTAGTAATTGGCTTAACATCTTTGAGGAATTCAATATCAGCATTACTTAGCAAAGAAGAAGTATAAATACCTTTAAAATGATTTGATAGTAGAGAAAAAACTTGCTCTCTGCTATCCAACCAATTACCCTGATTATCTCTTAAAGTATGTATTGTATTATACATATTCCTAAGCTTTCAGTGTTACGAAAGAAATTCGTATTCTTATCATATTGAGTAAAGTAGTCAATTCTCGATTTTTGTTTATAAAAGGAGTTTTCAGTTTCATACTAGTAATCCAGTTGGTTAGAGTAATTCAAAATATAACTACCTATTGAAGCAGTATAGGGCAAGTCTTGAAGCTTCTCAATTTCAGAATTTAACCTATTTATAGTTGTTTTAATATGACTAAAGGAGTTCGAGTTCCAATTGCTGAGATCATGCTTAATATTTTTAAGTTTATCAGCAACAATAAAACTTGGAGAACCCTTAATACCTTTTTCCCGTGAATTAATAAGAACTTCCTTAAAATATGAACTCAGCTGCTAACATTTAAAGTATTTAAAAAATTAATAAAGACTTTGATCTTGATGAAAACACTTTAGACTAATGGGAAAATGATCCGAAAGAATTCTTCCTAGATTAGTGACCCTTGTATGACGAAGAACCGAAACCTATTTATCATTCATGAACCCCTATCTAATTATTCAAAGATCAAATCAGATGGATTCTTGAATTTCCTATTACACCAAGTAAAAGGATTGCCATAAGCATATACTTCATTCATTTTTAACTGAGTTAAAAAATTCCTAACAAAATCCGGAGGAAATGAGTTATTAGGGTTACCACCTTGTTTTTACGAAGCATGCAAAATAAAGTTAAAATCCCCTAATAATAACGAAGGCCTATTTTCAACCTCATTCATATGATTTAAATAGTTCCATTCATTCTTAATACCCATAGGATTTAGCAAACCATAAATAAAAGAGACAATGAAATTCTTTATAGCAGGCGTGATATCACAGACAACATGAATCGTATTAAAAGCACTACTAATAACTTCAATATTTGAATTCTTAAAATACCTTAATACCAAACCTCCAGATTTACCAACATCATGCACTATATGCCAAGAATCGAAAGGCAGATGATGAGTGTACTTATTAACTATTTCAGTGCCTACCATAGTTTCTATGAGACAAATTGCACTAGGTTTAAACTTTTTAAACATGTTTAAAAGATGTAACCATTTTTTCTTAGAGAAACAACCATTCATATTCCAGCAAATAAATTCCATGGTTTAAAGGAAAAATTTAAAACTAGAGCATATCAAAGAAAAAAATAGGGAAAGGCAAACAGGTTAAAGCACAACAAAAACTAAAAATAGAGAGAGCGACTAATAAACTTACTATGTCATGACCCGAGGAGGGTTCCGCATCCATGGAGTCAGAGTCCATCATCATGAGATCGATTTCTTTTTCAAACTCTTCATCAGGAACTACAGGTTCATGAGGAAGCGAAGCTAACAGAACAAGTTCAAGAACTAAAGCATCTTTAAATTCTTCATTCTGATCAGCATTAGAAGAAAACCATTTTCCGAACTTGAGTGCATAAATACTTCTGAGGAGTAATTCATTTCTGAAGCAGAGTTGACAAATAAAACCAGAAGAAGTGAAGACAGTTTGAGCATAAGCAGTACATGAAGTAGACCAAAACATATTAGCATCAGTGTTCCCCTGGCTAGTAGTCACTCCTTAACTACCCGTATTGAAAGAAACATCAGTAGGAGGGTTAAAATGAGGCACTGAAGTTATAGGAGGCCAACGAGGAGTTGGCATCATTGAAAATGATGATGATACAGAACTAGTTCCAAGATAAACATATTCAAAAGCAGTCCTAGTTATTTTTCCCTTCCTATCATGCATAAGTCCATCAACATCAAAATAGAGACTATCGTAAGAAGATGAAAAACCAGAAAAGTTCAAGACTGATTGAGGGTGCACAACTGAAGATGACCCAGGATTTATAGGCTCCCTAATAGTCATAGAAGAAACTATAGGCATAACAAATTAAATAACAGGATAAGATAAGGAAGAACCCTTGTTTCTGAGAGATGCAGAAGGTTGTAGACTGATAGAAAGAGCATAAGGCTTTGAGTGCTCATTTGAAACAACAGAATCAGCATCAGTGGTTTTCCTAGCATCAGAACTCTCTCCAGTTTCATAATTCGCCATCACCTTAGTAACAGCAACATGTGAAGATCTAGGAGTTGGAGCTGGCAAAACTCTGACAAAGATTCTCATCTGAATCTCCCTGCACTTATCTACATCATGATAGAGAATAATACATTTCTTGAAGGAACGAAAAGGCATCTTTGGGTAAAAAGCAGTCATATAATAAGTTCTCTTATTATTATTAAAAACCACTTTTCTTGTCAAAGGAGATCTCAAGGGTACCATAACTTTTGCTTAATATAAATTCCCAGCTCGAGTATCCACTGAAACAAAGGTTCCAATGTGATCCAATACATCTCTAGCCCTCCCTTTGTTAACCAGATCTGAATGGATATGAATTTGAACTGGCATTAAAGTAGTATCCCAAACCAAATCAAAAATAGACTCCAAATCACCTAATGGTTGAACTGCAAAGAGCCGACCAAACAGTAAAGTGGGTTTTGCAGCAAAAGCTAAATCCCTATCTTGACTCTTCTTAAATATCACTACAAACATATTTTGAATACCCAATCCTTGAGTACATAAGGTTTATCAAGTTTAAAATCTGCGGAGTTGATAGTCCAGATTCTATTAAGATGGTGTTTAACAGAAGTTTTATGATAACTACGACTATCATCACAAAGAAGAGCAGCACATATGAATAGGAATTCCTCAACATATTCATCTAAGTCAAGAACTCTAACTTGTTGCAAAAACATACAAGAATATTTTGTATTATAATTAAGTAAAAGTAGTAAGGAACGGTGTGAGAACAAGAATGAGATATAGAGGAATATAAAGAGAAACTTAGTAGAAAATGCTAATACTATTTCTGGGAAAACTAAGAGTGCATGCCTGCAGTTATGATTTGGACAACACATTCTTTTAGAAGTGACAATTAATAGCAGGAAATTGAACAAACCATTATACTTATTCTCCATTCTCAGAAGATCAATATGACAGAGGAGAGTAAAAGAGTAGTAATGCCAAGTGTAACAGAACTTCTGAAATAGCCACCCTTCATCAAAGATATCATTAGTGATCTTTTAATTGCTTCTTTTCGACTTTATAATAAAAAATACATCCTAATTGTAATTAAAAAAGATAACACAACTTTTAATGCAGTTGAGAAGAAGACTAACTCCGACAAGCAACCCCCAGGAAAGTTAAAGCCTATAATCCGTAATAACCTTCTCACAGAGATAATCATAACGAGAATAAACATCACCAAATAAGATCATTCCAAAAAATTAACTTGACAACAATTAAGAATCTTTAATAAATAATAGTATAACCAAATCCCTACAATAGCTAGGTAGGATCTCAATCACCCCAGAAAACACTCTGAATGACTAAACTTATAACTTAACCCTTATCAATTTCGGAAGATCTTGCAAAAAGATAAGACCAGAAATGCAGTATCAGTGAACCATACCCAATATCAAAAGTATGCTTGTCTTCTCAAGAACCATTGTTGATTTATGAATCTCTATGGACACACCTCCATTAGCCCATCACCTAAAATAGAGCAAAAAGAAAAGAAACTTAAAAAAAATAATCAGAAACAGGTTAAAGTTATCGATAGAAACCACACTAATAAATTATAGAAAACATAAAAAAAAAAATATGTTCACAAATCACAGGTAAATGATTCAGAAAAAATTTTAGAATTAGGTCATAACAAACAAAGATTCGAATTGTGAAAATAGGCAACCAAAAGAGAATTTAAAGATATGTAATCAAATTAAAATCAAGAGGAGAACATGAGAATCATAATGTTTGCAGAGAAAAGGACTGGATTAATCAGAAGAAAGAAGAAGAATTTCAAGATTGACTAAGTCAGCGTCGCATGACTTTTCGCCTCCAGACCTTTCTCACTTCTATTTTTTTTTCAAAATTTTAACTAAGTCAATTGGAAGGAATTTGCAACACCCCTTCTCTATGTATTATGTAGCTAACTTTTAGTTTTAAATTATATTATTGAGTTAGATTATAGATCACTAAGACCTTCAAATTAAGAGAATAATAATTCGATTTATCTTTTTGAACTCGGATCTTCAAATTATTCGGGCATACTTAAAATTTAGTTTTCGTTTGTTTGAATTAGCCTAGTTTCCTAAAAATAATAAATGTTATAGCTTGATTTCGGCTAGGTCAAACACGTTCGGCTACCAGATCTGAAGAACATGTAGGGAACTTATCTTAAAATGTAGTTCGACTAAGGTTTACGAAGACACGGGTAACCGAACTTAGCTTGAATGGAGTTTTTTCTTTGTTAAAACATCAAATTTCCAGGACAAGTAGCAAAGCTTATATTTTGGGGCTTACAGAGTAATGTTCGGTTTGGTTGAGTCCGTCATTTTTTAGCCGAACTTTCTGTTTGAACTCAGTGGGAATAGTCGAGTATTTCTATTGGCCATTTGTTTATGTTGAACTCTTCTTAACTTTATGTCCGGCATTTTCGACAACCTTTTCTGGTTTCCCCAACTCCTCTTAAGTCCATTTTCCGAACGTTCGGCATAAATCAAAAATGGTTTTATCATATAAGCTTTGTGGTCTGAAATTGTAGCCAAAATATACAATAGGAATCAAAAATTATGTTGGATCAGCAAATCGAGCGATTTATAGATAAATAGGTTTGATATGCCACATCCCCAAAAATATGTACCGTAATATTGATAACATCGAGAGGTTTGAGAGATTTGTCAAACGTTTTTATTTTCTTGCAGGATCATGACCCATTTTTTGAATTTAATTAGTAAACCAACTTGTTTTTGTGATACAAATCTTTATCATCCATAAGTTTTTTTTTTCCTTTTGCAACGAATAACTTTTTCCATAATTAGCATACGGTTATTTATTATTAGTATATTTTTATATAAATTATTACGAGAAACACGGCTTAAGAAACAAAACAAATCACGAGTCACAAGAAAACGGATAATACTTTATATGCATAATATTCACTTAATATATTTAGTACGAGGATTAATAATTTAATCATCAAACAGTGTTGATGCATGAGTTAAAAACAAAATGTCTCATAATATGATTTTTCCTTGTTGTATTTAAAAATTTGCAAATGTATAGCTTTATTGTTATCATTCAAATCATTGAAGTGTTTCTTCTAGATGAGAAGAAAAAGATGTATTAATAAGAGGAGAAAAAGGCAGATATCGTGAATGTTGTTTATTCCTTGTTTCTTACAATTAAATCATTCACAAACAAAAAAGGTTTTGGGTATTCCTTTGGTGGGTATTTCGTTATCTAACGCATCAAGCAATGATCTGAAAACCGGCCCAAACATCAAACCGAAAAAATTATCGGGTCAGGAACCGAACTTCGGTACGAAGAGGTGGTCGGGTCACCCTATAGATGGGGTATACAGGGTTATCCCAGCCAAATACATGAGGAAGAAACAGATTTCTTTAGATTTCATAATAATCCCAATGTTAACGGTTAAAGCACAAGCCCAATATACCCTTAAAGTATAAATCACTCAAGATACCTGGTTATATGGTATAACAACAAAGTCAAGTCGCCAAGCCATCTTACAGCCACATTTGTTTCATACCTGAGAAATGATGAAAATTAGATTAGATCTCACTGATATCTAATAATGTTATCTTCTTTGAATCATTCAAACATAAACAGAGATGAGAAACTTATCCAAATATAAGCTTTGGGAGGTTCTTTGTCCCACACTACACAACCAAGCCTAGGTTGAGGAGTAGCTGAAATTGAAAGGCTACTGTAATCGGTCTTTCCCCAATGGGGAGTTGAAGCTCTGCCTAAAATCCTAAAAGCTGGTGTAGTAGACGATGAGTACCTGGGCATAAGTACTTTCCAGAAAGGAAAGTCCATCGCTGAAACACATGAAACAAATGTATTATAGAAAATTTTATGAAATAAAATTTTAACCAGAAGGAAATTTCAGACCCACAACTTCATTATAGAAAATTGGATGTACCTGATACATCAGCAACAGGAATTAAACATGCTTTCATCCTTTGTTCCCAGTCCAACCAACTCTTTCTTCTCTGCAAAACCAAAAAACAAACATTAGATATGAAACTGATATTGTTTTGAAGTAATAATTTATTAGCAACATAAGAATTTTCAATATCAATCTTTTCAAACCAAAAGCAAGGACCAGAATCTGCAACCAAAAATTGACAGATATCTAAAATATATTGACAGTCTCAGAAACTCAATTCTACAGATACCCATTTTAAATTATTGAAAGAAGAATGAAGTCAACTTACGTATTTCCCCATCATCTTCACCATGTTCCTGCATACTCACAAGTGGATTTCCAGAAACTTCTTAAACATCTTCTACAAATCAAAACATGAAAGTGAATAGACTTAAAACATGAAGAGAAAATATTATCATCAACAAGAACTGCCTAATAAACCAAATACTCCCTCCGTTCTTAAATAATAGGCTGGTTTCATGTGTAATTTGTACATGAAACCATCCTATTATTTAAGAACGGAGGGAGTAATTCACATGATCCAACCCCAATGCATTTATAGAAATGAATAGAGGATAATAAGAACAAGGATCTTGGCCCTAAGCAGTTATTCGTATGGTAAGTAGATTATTATCAGCAGGAAGTTTGATGGCATATGTGACAGAATACCCATTTGTGACAGAACTGAATCAAGATAAGAGAGCTATTTCAAAGCTTACGTACCTGGTCAGGATGTGCAAGTTCACACACTATGACATCCACCAAGCCATCAACAGTCTCTGCATAGATGTTAAGATCCGAAGGATCTCCAGCGATGGGTGTAACATTGTTCCTCTTCACTCTCATGTCCTCCAGATCGATTGCTAGTTCATTCTGGTGTAGGAATCCCACCGCGAACACCATGCCATTCTAATAAGAGATGATGAAAATGCAGAACTCACATAAGAAATATATTTTAGAAACAAATAGTAAAGAATTGGACAAAATCGAATCCTTGAAACCCACTTACAGGTCCTACAAGGTCTGAAATGTCGGAGATAGTAACAATTGAGACAACTGGGATTGTGGATGACACCAAATACAACACTCTTGAGTCCAAAATCTCAACAGATTAAAAGATTATAACATGAAACATGAATGAAAAAATACTTAAACCCTCAACAACAAACATTTTAAGTTGCAAAAACCCATTTCTACAAAAACTCATTTTAAAGCGAATATAATTAAAACATGAAGAGAAAATCATCAACAAGTTAAAAGGAAAAGAAAAGAAAATATCAACAGGTTAAAAGACTAGAACATGAAACATTAATGAAAAAAGACTTAAACCCTCAACAACAAACATTTTAAGTTGCGAAAACCCATTTCTACAAAAACCCTTTTAAAGTATTGAAAGAGAATGAAGTTAACTTACTTGGTACCATGATATTATCATCAATTTTATTAACCCACATCATACCAACACTTTTCTTCGGATCCTTTGCCAAACTTAACTGTATTGGTTGCAAAAGCTTTTAAGGGTTTATTGTCATTTTTAGACCGTTATTACTATCTTATGTATGAAGATTATCGTTGGTGGACTATGCCCCGATTTCCTTCGAGTTGGACGCCTACAATAATCTCTTTCAAGTTAGAAAGAATCTTACACAGATTTGTTTTTTCTTTTCTGGCTAATTTGAACTCTACTCAACTTATGGTCATTCTGAAGTAATCTTAAGAATCCTTTATACACCTATTTAGTTAGCAATGTACATGTTGTTGTGGATTGAAGAGATTGTGAATCGGATATTATTTTCGTTTACAGTTTGAATTCTATTGGTAACATATCATATGCATTGGAAAAAGTAAATACAATTAAAAAAAAAAAGATGATGTTATTTTGCATCAGAGAGGGATTTTCCAAATTTGTGTTTATAAAGATTGAAATTGTGCAAATTAACATCATCTCTTTTATTTTTTAATTAATCTTTACATTTTCCAATACAATGATTGATTGTTATCTTGTGCGTAGGTGCACAAGATAACAAAATCTAATATATTAGTATTATGAAAAAAGATTAAGAAAAAACAAATCACGACAAAACTCGATAATATATTCCTTGATATTATCTTAATATATTTAGTTTATGGTTTAAAACCTTAATCATGAAATATATTACTCCATTAAAAATACAACGTCTCATGATATGACATTTCCTTAAAATAAACGACTATATTTATTGTTTTCACTCAAATTATTGATATTTATAATTGTGGTAATTGAAAAAGGTCATCTTATCGCTCATATATGTTGCTTATGTCCTTGTTATTTTCAATTACATCATCCAGTATAGGTTGATTTCTCTCGTTCTATTAAAAAAAAAGGTTTCGAGTGTTTTTCTTTGTGGTATCTTTGTATCTAATGCAATAAGGTTTTTTCCTTTTGATATTCAAAATATAATGAAAAGCGCAGGAGAAAAGAGCATTTGTATTTCAGTTGAATGTAGCTATTATGTTACCAAGAGACTTCATACTCTAAAGGAAAATAATATGTAATAATAAAAAATATTATATATATTGTGAATTAAAATAGATTCTAATACTACTCGTTCATTATTTCTTAAGATTATAGACATGATAAAAACAGTTGAATGGTGAATCACTATATTCCATTTTGTGTTGTAGAGATTCGAAAACTTTTATAAACAATTTACCTCCCATGTTTCTTGGTACAAAGGAGAACTTCGAGTAAAGAAAAATGAGTATTGAAAACAAAAACTTTGCTTCAGAGATAACACCTAACCTAACCTCAAATCAAATTTTTATTTTCCCTACATTTAAATTAGTTTTCTAGCCTAACTTAAAAGGAGAATATTACAATGAGTATCAATAGAAAAACACAACCATTTTATTACAGAGGTTCACAATCTTTTTTTAGCGGTAGAGCAAAATAAACATGTTACATAGTATCGTTCTAAAAAGTTAATTACCTCTCATTTCACAATCAACGCAAGTTGCTTTATCCATAATTGAGCTGACAGTCTGTTCTTGACTTCTTATTATTTCACTAGAAAGATAGTTCCATGATTGTTACAATTGCCATATTGGTGCATCAATTGCCTATTTTCGAATGTTGAAGGTCAAGCTCAAGCTATATTGTACCACACTATCATCTACTTGTTTCATTTCCAAACCCCAGATTATGAAAAAAAAATTATGTTCCGCATTTTGTTCCCAAATGCCAACATTTTTAAATTTGTGAAGGTATGTCAAACTACTGTAAGCATGGAAAGATGCAAAGCCACTACCTAAAACACCTGAACAAACATTTAGGCCTTGCAAAACCCACCTTCTCTATTGTTGTTACTTAGGCCTTCATTACTAATCATTGAGAAGTAGATTGTCGATGCGGGTTACACGTAAATTGCACAATCACCTCACCATGTAAAACGTGACTTGGCATCCACATTTTTACACAGTAGTTTTTACACACTTCTATAAGTACTTTTTGACGTGTAAGCCACTTGTAGAATTTTTTTTTTTTTAAGCATGTAATTAAATAAAAGGAAATTAGTTTACAATTTCTGGTGGGTAATTGGTACCCACGATATCATCAATCATCAAATAGAATTTGACTACTAAAAAATGGAATTTCCTGGTCCCATATTTTGGTTGATAAACTCCGTGTTTAACTTCCATCTTGTAGGATCGAGCAAGAGAGAGGAGATCACACGCGGAAAAAAATAAAACAATTACATTGATAATCAGTTTGGTGTACATTAACTCATGGCTTAACAGCCTACTTATAGTCTCAAAAACTTGATGATCACTCAAACTACTTACCTAATAAAATCAAACTCTAATAAAACACATTTCTAGAAACATAAAGAAACTCTAAATATAGTAAAACTCTAAACATGGCAACCGACACAACTTGCTCTTCTAGTTAACCCGAACTTCCAAATATCGCACCTTGTGTCAACTGTTTCTGTTGATCCAACTTGACTGCGTCAACTGCAGCAGTTGATCCATTCGGACTGGATCAACAAGTGTTGTTGATCCACAAACCAAATCCATATCTTGGTTTAACTTCCAACATCCTCCCTTAAACCAAGATATCATTCAACGTGAATTTCGTAACCGGCCTCTTGTACTCCTCATCTTCTTCCATTGATCGACGTTTAGTACGTCCTTGTCTTTTCTCATTTTCCATTCCTCTTCTTCCATAGATAAACGTTAACACGTTCTTGTCTTTTCTCATTCTTCTTCAAAGAAACCACCAAACAAACCCTTACTCCTTGATACTCGATTATAGCTCATCCAACTTCATGATCACACCGGAATTCCGTAAATCAAACTCAAATAAAAAACAAAGCACAAATAACAAACCAACTAAAACGAAGCAATCTTCTAATTTTGCTTAACAACAATCATCAAACTTCTTTCACATTCTTTATCTTCATCGCGGCGGAACACCATCTTTAACAAGCTAGAAACACCCCATTGTGCTCTATACAACTTGCTAATCAAACACAAAAACCAAATTCTTTAACTCATCATTGAGCATTGTAGCTCACCTTCAACTTTCTTCACTGAGCATTGTAGCTCAAACTCAACACTTGGTTACCTACTTCACTCGCAGGATTTCCACTCAACTCTTCAAATTCCACCCTGGAATTTCTTCACTTCTCTAGCCAAATCCCCACTGGGATTGCTTCACACATCTCTAGCCAAATCCCTACTGGGATTGCTTAACTCAACTTGTAGACTTTACTCGCCTACAATCTTGTTTCACACTCACAACCTTGTGACGTCTCAAACTCAACAACTCATAGGTATTAACCTCATTTTGTTGTCTTCCCACACATCACCCCCCGGTGATTACTTCTCTTACTTCACAACCTTACTGTTGTATTTCTACTTCTCTTCAACTTTACTTCTTTGTTCCAGTCACGCTTGTTAGAGTCGAAACTTTCACACTTCTTTGTTCTTCAAGATTCTCTCACAATCTTTCTCTTGTTACGCTTCTGCCACAACAATAACTAACACAAAGTCTGCCACACTTTGTAAGACTTCCAAGTTTCTTCCACAAACCCCATTGGGGGTTATCAATCCACTGGTAGGGATTGTCTCGATTAGTTAAAATTTGGTAACCCCCTATGAAATTGGTAACCCTTCTTTAGAAGTGATGGTCCTACAAGCTACCCTCCTTAAACACTCTTCTTAATGCTTTTTTCATTCCTTCTACCTTAAGCTTATAAAAAGTTTGTGTTCTTTTCTATTAAATACTGGTTTTTTCAGTCTAATCTAGAGAGAATAATGGGAAATGCTCTAAGGTTTTTGTTTCGAAAATGTTTCAAGCCAATAGATCATCAAGAATATGATTTATTGGGTCACCATGGTCTTTCTATAGCTACTGTTGGTGTTTCAGTTCTAGCTCATGATCATCAAGAATATCAATTGAAGCTCAAAGCTACATGGTAGTTACTACTTTTATCCTACTACTTGTTTAATTGAAATTATGAAAACCCCATTTTTTGAAATTGTGTTTTCTAATCTGCTCTGAAATCCCCACATTTTGAAATTTGTGTGTAAAATTTTTGTGAAGGTTTGTCAAACTGGTGCAAGCATGGAATGAGGCAAACCCACCACCAAAAACACCTGAACAAGCATCTAGGCTTGTCACTCAGACGTTAGAGATGGCTGATGATGTAGAGGTACATGACAAAACCAAATTTCTCCATTGTTGTTACTTAGGCCTTAAATTGTGAGCATAAACAATGCTTAATTGTTATTTCTTTAGGGTTTATTGAAATTCTACGGTCTCCCTATTCCGCATGATCGAGTTGAAGTTCGGTCTTTAGTAGTCTTTCCTCCTCCTCCTCCGCCCGAACAAGTGAAATATGTATTGCAGACATTTCGAATAAGATGATGCTCTAGAACTGATGGCATTCTTTTAAATTTTTGTTTCTATTGTGAAGATTGTATGTTTGGTCTCACAAGTACTGGATTTTTCTATTAGGTGGATGCAAGAAATGTTTCTGATGGGGATTGCTTAATGGTTTATGTGGATATTGCGGACACAAGGGAAGCGTCCGTTGTGCCCATGGTTGTGCAAATAGCAATATCTGAACGACTGAAAGCACGGGCATTCAAGGATTATGCCAAGGTAGATGCATTATACAAGATGATTGTGGATGCTGGTTACAGGTACTTGCGCTTCTCAAAACCGTGTTTTCGCAGCAATATATATCAATAATGCCCACTTTGTGCTTATTGCATATACTGATATACAGACTCCTAAGAGGTGCAAACAATGCGGATATTCTTGCAAAAAAATATCGGATTTGATTGAGGTATAAATAAATTCATGTTTGATTTGGTTAAATGAAATCAAATTTGTTTGTAATCATCTTGGAATAATATTGGGTAAACAGGGGTATTGATTCCCCAAAAAACAAAATGCACTATGGAAAAGAGGCTAAGGAAGAACTTACTAACCTGGTTCAAGGCCAGTGTTTGACTATTGGTGTTTACGGTGAGGATAAATATGGTCGGCTCGTAGGAGACGTCTATTGCAATGGAAATTTGTACAGGTACCATACGACAGCCTTGTTGCCAACAATTCCCTTACATTACTTTGACCTTGGAATTTCATCCTCAGCAACTCTTCCTTCCTGTAGGAAGTAATGCTTAAGAAAGGGTGTGCATGGCAAAATGCATCCTTTGGCAGTCGCCCTGAACTTAGAAAGGTGAGTGAACGAGTTACCTGTTATTCCCCATCTTAAGTGTTCCTTTTTTTCTTAGTTATTCTTATTTGACACACCTCCATGCTTCTAATTAGTGGGAAATGGAGGCTAGAGCTGCTCGGCTCGGATTGTGGGCAATGTCAAATCGTGAAAAGCCATGGGAATGGCGAAAAACAACCCTGCAATGTCATGGGATTGGAGAATACGAATCATCACTAAAAGAACTTGTTAGAGTTGATAATTGAGCTACTGCACTTTACACAGATAGTCTAAGGATTCCATGTATATTTTTCAGTATTCAAGAACTTGCACTCTTGAGAAACCTAATGAATCCAGTTGTCATTTTCAATTCAACAATTGCACATTTAGGATGATACTGTGTCTTTTTTTTTTTTTTTTTTTTTGAATATTTTCCAAATGACCTGGATCGAATCGTACACAACAAAAAGAGACCGACTGGTTTTGGCAAAATTTGGTCATATGTATCTTGCTGGAACTTTTGTACAAGAACTTCAGTTTGGAGAGGCTGAGAAACTTAGTCATTTCGAGCGACATTTGACAAAGTTTCTGAGCCTCTTCAAACTACAGTGTTTGTACAAAGGCTTTCAGCAAGAGACCTGCAAGTCCTCAAAGCTTGTTCATGGACATTTAAACCCAGTTTGTAGCACTGTAACGAATTCTCCAAGTTGTCTGGCATCGCATAAGCATCAGTACCCAAACGCATATGCGCGGCAGACTTTGTTTTTGGACATTTAGGACACTGAATTTACTAATGTACCAGTTTTGAGTTGCGAATGTAAATGTAGTAGGCATTGTGGACCTTGTGGTTCACCGTTCATGTAGGTGTCAATCTGTTGAGATTATTAGTCCCACATACAGTAGAACTTCTATAAATTAATCTTCGATAAATTAATTACTTCGCTAAAATAATAAAATTCTCCGGTCCCAAATAGGCTTGTACAGGCTAAACTTTAACTCGATAAATTAATAACTTCGCTAAAATAATAATTTTCTCCAGTCCCAAGGCTATTAATTTATCGAAGTTTTACTGTAGTTGGGTTATTTAAGATCCTGCGGTTTATAATCTATTAGGGCCTCTCCACTCATTGCCAATTGGTTTTGAGTTGGATGCCCATATTCTAATATGGTATCAGAGCAGGCTATTTGTGTCGAGTCAGTTGACCGCACCTTTATTCGCGTCACCCGATTTAATTGTCCACGTGTTTGTAAGACCCGTCGGGGCTACACGTGAGGGGGCGTGTTGAGATTATTAGTCCCACATAGTTGGGTTATTTAAGATCCTGCGGTTTATAATCTATTAGGGCCTCTCCACTCATTGCCAATTGGTTTTGAGGTGGATGCCCATATTCTAATACAATCCAAAAAAAAAAAAAACAAATTATGTTCAACGTAGAGTTAAGCATTGATATTAATTGACTCTCAAACTATATATAGGAGCAAAATCAATATTATGAGATCAACATAGAGTCATAAAGGATGTAGAATCACCTCACCGTGTAAAACGTGACTTGGCATCCACGTTTTTACACAGTAGTTTCTCAATATAGCATTAGTTATTTTTAGTCAATTCTTGCATATTACGTTTCCTGACCATGCACGTCTCCCCTATATATATATACCATGGAAAATTAAATAAATAAACAGTTTGTCATCTTCAATTAGCTTAGCTGAGACCAGATTCTCTGCAGTTTTATCTAAGTACTTTCTGTTAAAAGAAAGATGCCTAATTCTTCTTCTTGTTTACCAGAAGATGTTTTGTATGAGATTTTTGTTCGTCTTCCTTTCAAGTCGATATGCAAGTTGAGGTGTGTATCAAAATCCTGTTTATCACTTTTCTCAAATCCATCCTTCATTGATTTGATTTTCAACAAATTGGTTATGACAATGTCTGGTGGTGGTTGTACCCCATGGACAATCGTTACACAACATTATTACAAGTTTGGTGTTGCAACTTTTAAGCGTTCGATCTTCACAACTTCATCTGTTCAACTTAACCATGAATTCGTATCTACACATAATGAGTTTTCGTTTGGAAGGATCGCACCAGCAAAAACACACATATACCCTTTAGCTTCTAGTAATGGTCTAGTTCTTTGTTCAACACACACCATCAGCCATAGAGATTATTTCATCTTCAATCCATTCACTAGACAATCTGTTTCACTCCCTCGACCAGATTATAAAGCGGGTCTTACTGGTTTTGTTTTTAAATCGCTTACCGGAACTTATAAAATAATTCATATCCCATATACCTGTATGACTCACAATTTTAATCTTCATATTTTCTCATCTGATACAAGTGAATGGAGTACTCACGCAGTTAAATGCTCTCTACAAGTCTATATGATTAGTGGCCAATACCAATACCACATACTTAACCACAGTGGAATATGGTATTGGGTAAATGAAGGAGATACAATGATAGCTTATGACGACAACCACAACAACAGTGATGGTGGTGAATGTAGGATATTCAGCTTGCCCGGGGGGACCAATAAGGTTAAACGTTTTGATCAACTATGTCTTGGGGAGTCAAAAGGGCTTCTTTGTTATGGCAAAATTGAGGAAGTATCTAAAAAATTATTCGCCATCAGTGTCTGGGTGTTCCAAGATGGCGACTGCAATAATGGATTAACTTGGAAGTTGCTGTGTAAAGATATTCAAATAGATGATTACATGGCAAGTGTATCATCACAACCAAGATACACGTTTGTAGCTTTCAGTCCAGTGGATCAGAATGTTGTGATCATTGAGTGCTACAGCGGTGGGCTTCATGATCGTCTCAAATATGAAGTGGCATTCAATGTCCAAACTAGGAAATCCGAAGTACTTCTTTCTTCTCATCCTGGATCGGAATTATACTACAGGGATCTTCGCCGAATTGTGGTAACACCACAGCCAACAATCATTCCAACTATTACGAATTAAACTATAGGGCTTTTATCTAGCTCCATAGTCTCTTTGTCAGAAAGTTAGGGTGAGCACAGTAAAACACACATTATTGGATGATGAGCAAGTTAAAAGGTTTGCGGATTTGTACTGGTGCCGTCGTTATGGAAATTAAGAGGGCAAAAATTTTGTTTTATATCCTTTGCGATATTCTTTTTTGCAATATTTTTGGTTTTAATATATCCTAGAGTGTTATTTACTACATTGTTCGACTGTAATTTGTTCGACTGTAATTCCATTGTAGACGGTATATTACCTGCTCAAGAGAGATTGGAGTTGGAATTTGTTAGAAGAAAATCCTGATGCATGGGATCCTAGCTACTGCTGAATCAACTCATCTCAAAATCAGATTCATTAATAAATATAAATAGCAAAACATTCATTAAATTTCTGAATTTTACAAGATTATTTTTTTTTTAAATATGGAGGGTCTATGATTCTACGGACTAGGAGGAGGGTTTTTCAAACTTGTTTACCTTTACTTCCTTCTAGCTAAACCAAGTTAGTGTTTTTTCAGTCTAATCAATGGGGGAACTGTTTGGGAGATCGGTGGGAGAGTATGGGTTGGGAACTGGTCAAGCCAACAGATCATCAAGAATATGAATCAATATGGGGGATCAGCATGCTCGTGTCTCCACAGCTTACTGTTGGCGTTTCAGCTCTAGCTTGTAATCTTTTCCACATTGATATCACTTCTAGCTTGAGATTAGTGAGCATGTTGCATCATCAATGGAACCTCAAGTTACATGCATGGTGCTGTTTTTACATCAAGATGGCACTCATTTTTAATCTTTTCTGTTCTTTTTTTATATGGTTACATCCAGATGGCACTCATTTTTGTATGGGTTATAATTTTTGAGATTGATGAACATATCACTTCATGCTAAATGAGTTTGGAGATATGGGAACTATGGAGAAGAATCGTAAACCAAAAATTTGGTGGTAATGATAAGGCTTTTCTTCCAAATGAGACTAACAAATCCATTGGTAAAAGTTTATGGTCTGGCATCTTAAAATGGAGACCTATAGTGCAACAGAATTCTATCGTTCAGATTAGAAGTGGTAACAGATGTATGCTATGGAAGGACAGCCCTAACTTATTGAGTAGAAGGAAGGATTCAACTATTCAGGAATGTGCTACTACTGATGGAGGTTGGAATTTGGATTTTGTGGATGAAGTTTCACAACTAGTGCCACTTGGCAACCTGGCAACAAATCTTTTGTTGCGGGTTGTTATAAAGCTCTGGAAGATGATGGCTTGTTAGTATTCCCACATAAAAGTCTATGGAATCCCAAAATTCCACAAATGGTGATATTTTTTATGTGAGTTTATGCTACAATGCTGCACCTACTATGGATGGTTACAAAAATTCTTTTGTAGTGAATGGTTGCCTCTTATGTAAGAAGGAATCTGAGTCTAACAAACATATTTTTCTTCATTGTCAAACCACCAGAAGTATATGGACTATTTCTTGCAAGGATAAAACATTCAATGGGTGTTTCATGAGACAGTGAAGAAAACTTTATAGGAATGGATAGTGTTAAGACTCTTATGTATAACTGGTGTGTGGGTTCAAAAATCTTTGAGGGCATTACTCTAAATATGATTTTGAATAATTGGAATGTTGTAATGAATCACTTGTAATCTGCAGTGCTCTACTATAATTGAGTTACTGTTTTTTATTGTTTCCTGCAGCTGCATCACATGTTGGTGGTCATGTTGTTTTTCTAAATAAATCCACTACCCTTCTGCACGGACATGTGTTTTGAACAATTTTAAAACAAATGCTCACCCAAATTTTCTCACGAGTTTCATCCAGAGAGGGGAATGGACGGCTCTTGCCGCGTTCTTAGCATTAAGATGGTGAATGGGGTAAAGTGAACGAGGAACGTACGCGTATGTCATGGGCAGTATTCTCAACACCGCCACACGACGCGGTTATTGGCCCTCTTCAGTCAGTGGTGAACGATGAAAACCCATCCAAGTATTCCACCAAAACCTTTCTGAGTATTCTTTTGAGAGGTTCACACTAGAAAAACCACACCTATACCCATTAGCTTCAAGTAATGGTTTAGTTCTTTGTTCAACACAAGAAATCAGCCACAGAGATTATCTCATCTTCAATTCATTCACTAGACAGTCTGTTTGACTCCCTCTACCTCGACCAGATTATGAGATTCATGAGCGCGAGGGTCTTACTGGTTTTGTTTTTAAATCTTCTAGTGGAACTTATAAAATAATTCATATCCAAACTTATAAAAAATATATCGCCCTTTTTTGAGTAAAAAATAAATAAATCCACTACCCTTCTGCACGGACAGGCGTTTTGAACAATTTTAAAACCAATGCTCATGGGAAGTGATATACTCACCCAAATTTTCTCACGATTTTCATCCGAGAGAGGGGAATGGACGGCTCCTGCCGCGTTCTTAGCATTGAGATGGTGAATGGGGTAAAGTGACTTTTGCTAACAGTTTTGTGGATTTGTAAGGGCTCTGAAGATCGTACAATAAAGATACGGGACGTAGGAACTGGAAAGCTAAAGTTTGTGTTAACAGGATGGACATATTGAGCCAGGGACGGGCCTAGCAAGGGGCTAACCCGGGCTATAGCCCGTCCCTAAATTTGTCCCAGAAAAAATTCACACTATAGAAAAATTTTTAAAAATTATTTTTAGCCCCTGTAGTAGTGCATATTTAATCTTCAGCCCACCCTAAAATTAGTTTTATCCCCTATAGTTCTACATATTTAATTTTCAGCCCACCTAAGATATAATTAAGAGCTAAATCTTATTAAAAACAAAAAGAAATTCTACTGTTCAAGACAATTATCTCTCATTTTACTTCTACAAACTATAAAAAAGATTCCATTATCGCATTTTGCTACCAAATTTTTTCCTTTTATTTTTAATTGCGCATCCATTTAGTGTTCTATGGGTGGATTACATTAACCATTAGCTATGCATTTCGTTCCAAAAAAATTTGGCGCGGCCTTCGGCCGCTTTAAAAATCATTGACATTTTAGCCCTACCCAAGAAAAAATCTTGGGTAATTGAGCAAGTCAGGGTGAGCACAATACAACACACATTATTGGATGATGAGCAAGTTAGGGGCTTTACGTCAAATAGATCGCAAACATTTTGTTTTGTATAGCAGCTTTGAATCTTCTTTGTTGGATGGCAGTAGCAATTTTTTGTTTTAATATATCTTAAGAGTGTTATTTACTTCATTGTTCAACTGGTATTCCATTATAGGCGGCATATTACCTTCTCGCTTAACCTCATAAAGTTATTGTTTTTCTTCAAACACTGGTTTTTTCGGTCTAATCTAGAGAGATCAGTGCGATAGTATGAGTCAAGAATTTGTGGTTTTGTCCAATAGCTCAAGAATATGACTCATTGGGAGCTCACCATGGTGTCTACAGATACGTACTATTGGTGTTTCGGCTTTAGCTCATGATCTTTTCCAGTTTGATATCACTCCTCAGATATATGTAAGACTTAGTTGGCATGTTGTATCGTCAATAAAAGCTCAAGCTAAATGGTATTACTTGTTTAATCTCAAAGCCCGGTATTTTGAAATAATGTTCTTAATCTGTTCTGAAGTGCCCACATTTTGAAATTTGTGTGTAAGCTATTTCTGGCATGGAGAGAACCACCACCAAAAACACCTGAACAAACATGTAAGCTTGTACATATTCCCAACTCCAAAGAGTGCTCCCACTTAATTCTCCTAACACCATTGTTGTTGTTGACTATAAAGATTTTTTTTGTTTTCTTAGAGAGCGTCGTCTAGGAAAAATTAAAATCACAAAAGGAGTCCATTAAACCAAAGTTCGGTCTCTGTGTCCGTGTAGGAACCAAAATACTATTCTTGACTCACCACCAACAGCCTCAGCTTACATGGCACTCATTAATGGGTTTGCTAAAAATGTGAATCCCACGTGAAAAATCTCCTCGTCTTGCATTTTTTCATAGAGCTCTTGGGAAGTCTGTGGTTAACAAATTATAGAGCTCTTGGGAAGTCTGAGGTTAACAAAACCCAAGGCTGGCTGGCCGGCCGGTCGGTCTGTGTTTGTGCATGAAACGAAACATCATGGTTAACCCAAAAAAAAAACAAAACAAAACAAAAAAAACAACCGGTAACGAAGGTTTCTCGCAAGATATATCAGGAGAGGGCTATCTCCTCTATCATTGGGATATGCAGAGAAAGTGGATCCCCTGCTTTGTTGGGATAAATCAATATATTGTCCAAATTTTTGCCAAAGCTTCCATGGCACTCACTGATCGATTATAATGTTTTCACGTGGAACTCATCATTTCCTAAAATGATTCCATTTCTAGGTAGATAGTGGTCAAAAATCCAACTTTCCCCGTGGAAAACAAAAGCTTGGAGTAAAATTTTTGTAACAAAAACCTACTAGTAGTCCAAATAATGCAAATTGGCAACTAGATATAGAAGCAGGTTGCCAAATTAATAGCAAGGATACCATTTCATTCATTGTTTTCGACTTAAATGTGAGAACTTAGTTTGGATTCTAAATTTAAAAATGACTTCTAGATACAGAAAAGGTTTACTTTTGTGAAGAAAAAAATGCTTCCAGAAGTACTTTTTAACGTGTAAACCACTTGTAGAAGTTGTTTAAATTTTACGTATCCAAACTAATCTCTAACCAAAAAGGAAAAAAAAAAAAAAAGTAAGTGGTTGGACTCGTGTTTCTGGAATTCCCTTTCACTTTCTCATCTGCAATTCTGCATTTTCCTGCTAGCTTCTTCTCTGTGGTCCTACTCGCTACTGGGCAGCTGCTACAAGAGGTACGAAACCCATTGGGGGATACCAATCTACTAGTAGGGATTGTTTTGATTAGTTAAAATTTGGTAACCCCTCTATGAAATTGGTAACCCTTCTTTAGAAGGGATGGTCCTACAAGCTACCCTCCTTAAACACTCTTCTTCTTGCTTTTTCATTCCTTCTGCCCTAAGCTTATAAAAAGTTTGTGTTCTTTTATATTAAATACTGGTTATTTCAGTCTAATCTAGAGAGAAAATGGGAAATGCTCTAAGGTTTTTGGTTGGAAAATTTTTCAAGCCAATAGTTGGTCAAGAAAATGAATCTTTGGGTCACCATGGTCTTTCTACAGCTACTGTTGGTGTTTTAGCTTTAGCTCATGATCTTTTCTACTTTGATATCACTTCTCAGGTACCTGAACGGCTTAGTCGGCATGTTGCATCATCAATGGAAGCTCAAGCTACATGGTACTTAGTTATTTCAACTTACTACTTGTTTAATTGAAATTATGAAAACCCCATATTATGAAATTACGTATTTTAATCTTCTCTTAAATCCCCACATTTTGAAATTTGTGTGTCAAAATTTTGTGAAGGTTTGTCAAACTGGTGCAAGCATGGAAACAGGCAAACCCACCACCAAAAACACCTGAACAAGCATCTAGGCTTGTCACTCAGACCTTAGAGATGGCTGATGATGTAGAGGTACATGATGACAAAACCAAATTTCTCAATTGTGATCATAAACAATACTAAGGTCTTAATTGTTATTTCTTTATTAGGGTGTATTGAAATTCTATGGTCTCCCTATTCCGCGTGCTCGGGTTGAAGTTCCGGGTGTAGTAGTCTTTCCTCCTCCTCCTCCTAGGCCAGAACAAGTGAAATATGTATTGCAGACATTTCGAGTAATATGATGCTCTAGAACTGATGGCAAATCTATTTCATTTTTTGTTCCTACTGTGAAGATTGTATGTTTTAGTCTCAGTGGTGCAATCTTTTCAAATTTTGTTTCTATTGTGAAGATTGTATGTTCTGGTCTCACAAGTACTGGATTTTTTCTATTAGGTGGATGCAAGAAATGTTTCTGATGGGGATTGCTTAACGGTTTATGTGGATGTTGTGGACACAAGGGAAGCATCCAATGTGCCCAAGGTTGTGCAAATAGCAATATCAGAACAACTGAAAGCACGGGCATTCAAGAATTATGCCAAGGCAGATACATTAAACAAGATGATTGTGGATGCTGGTTACAGGTACTTGCGCTTCTCAAAATCGTGTTTTCACATCAATCTATATCAATAATACCCACTTTGTGCTTATTGCATATACAGACTCCTAAGAGGTGCAAACAATGTGGATATTCTTGCAAAAAAATACCAGATTCGATTGAGGTAAAAACAAATTCATGTTTGATTTGGTTAAATGAAATCAAATTGGTTTGTAATCATCTTGGAATACTATTTGGGTAAGCAGGGGTATTGATGCCCCAAAAAGCAAAATGCACTATGGAAAAGAGGCCAAGGAAGAACTTACTAACCTGGTTCAAGGCAACTGTTTGACTATTGGTGTTTACGGTGGGGATAAGTATGGTCGGCTCGTAGGAGACATCTATTGCAATGGAAAATTTGTACAGGTACCATACAACAGCCTTATTCCCAACAATTCCCTTTACATTACTTTGACCTTGGAATTTCATCCTTAGCCACTCTTCCTCCCTGTAGGAAGTAATGCTCAAGAAAGGGTGTGCATGGCATAATGCAGCCTTTGACAACCGCCCTGAACTTAGAAAGGTGAGCATGCAAGTTACAAGTAATCCTTGATCTTTATTGTTCCTTTTTATGTCTTAATTATTTGACATACCTCCATGCTTCTAATCAGTGGGAAATGGAGGCTAGAGCTGCTCAGGTCGGATTGTGGGCATTATCAAATCCTAAGAAGCCACGGGAATGGCAAAAAAACAACCCTGAAATGCCATGGGATTGGAGAATACCAATCATCACCAAAAGAACTCTTTAGAGTTGATAATTGAGCTACTGTATTCTACACAAACAGCCTGAGGATTCCATGTATATTTTTTTAGTATCTTAGAAATTTATGCACTCTTGAGAAAACTTTGATTGTAATGAATCCAGTTGTGATTTTCAATTCGAGAATTGCTAATTTAGGATGATACTGTGTGATTTATTTATTTTTGACTCTTTTCCAAATGACCTGGATCAAATCCTACCAATCAAAAAGAGACTGACTGGTTTTGGCAAAATTTGGTCATATTTATCTTGCTGAAACCTTTTGTAGAAGAACTTCAGTTTAAAGAGGCTACGAAACTTGGTCATATCGAGCGACATTTGACAAAGCTTCTGAGCCTCTTTAAACTGCGGTGTTTGTACAAAGGCTTTCAGCAAGAGACCTGCAAGTTCTCAAACCTTGTTCATGGTTAAACCCAGTTTGTAGCACGTACTGTAACGAAATCTCCAAGTGGTCTGGCATCGCATAAGCATCGCTGCATCAGTACCCAAACGCATATGCGCAGCAAACTTTGTTTGTGGACATTTAGGACACTAAATTTACGAATGTACTAGTTTTGAGTGACGAATGTAAAGTACCAGTAGAAAAATAGTTTCATTAATTGTCGATTTCTCGGATGTTGAAGGTCAAGCTCAAGCTGTATGGTACTACACTATGATCTACTTGTTTACAATATGAAAAAAATTAGGTTCTAAGCATTGATATTGACTTCAAACTAGGGGCAAAATAATTATTATTTTCAAATAGGATGTAGATGTATATTGCAAAACCCAACTTCTCTATTTTTTTTTTAATCGGTAGCACAACAATCACCTCACCGTGTAAAACGTGACTTGGCGTCCACGTTTTCACACAGTAGTTTCTCATATATAGCATTAGTTATTTTTGGTCAGTTCTTATATATTAATTAGATTTCTTAGCATGCACGTCTCCCGTGATATAAATCTGTAACTAGTTCTCTTTTGTATATACCATGAAAAGTTTGACAAATAAACAGTTTGACTTTGTTATCTTCACTTAGCTGAGACCAAAGTTCTCTACAGTTTTATCCAATTCATAAATCAATCCCAAGTACTAGGTGTGAAGGAAAGATGCCTAATTCTTCTTGTTGTTTACCAGAAGATGTTTTATTTGAGATTTTTGTTCATCTTCCTTTCAAGTCGATATGCAAGTGGAGGTGCGTATCAAAATCATGTTTATTACTTTTCTCAAGTCCATCTTTCATTAATGTGCTTTTCAACAAATTGGTCATGACAAGTTTTGGTGGTGGTAGTACCCCATGGACAATCGTTACAAAACAATATTTTAACAGTTATTATTGCCAGTGTGATGCTGCAACCCATAAGCGTTTGTTCTTCACAACTTCATCTACTCAACTTCACCATGAATTCATATCTACTCATACTGAGTTTGTTCTTGAATTCATACCAGAAGAAACAGAAATATACCCTTTAGCTTCAAGTAATGGTTTAGTTCTTTGTTCAACACGACATAATGATTATTTCATCTTCAATCCATTCACTAGACAGTCCGTTTCACTTCCTCGACCAAATTATGAAGTTCAGGATGCCGGTCTTACTGGTTTTGTTTTTAGACCATCTCCGGGAACGTACAAAATAATTAATATCCCATATTCTTATATGACTAGGAATTTCAATCTCCATATTTTCTCATCTGATACGAATAAATGGAGTACTCACGAAGTTACATGCTCTCAAGAAGTATGGATCATGAGTGGCCAATGCCAATACCACGTACTTAACTATGGTGGAATATGGTATTGGGTAGATTTTAGAGGATATATGATGATAGCTTATGACGACAACTACAACAACGGTAGTGTTGGTGGCGGTGGTGAATGTAAGATTGTTTGTACCCAAAATAAATTCTAGGCACTAAACACGATGATTTTGTTGGTAAAAATAGGCTAATAACAAGAAATAATCAGAAATGACAAACACATGGATTTAACGTGGTTCGGCATGGTTTGAAAAATCTAGTGTTGGTTTATGTTTGATTTTTTTTCGGTTTGGAACCACAAAACTTAAGAATTTGTTCTTGTATACATTCTAGTATTTTTATTATATTTATTATGTTGATAAATTTGTGTCAAATCACCTAAATTTCTAAGTTTTTTTTGATAACCGGCATGCTCGAGAACAGTAAACACAATGCCTACTTCTCTAAATGACAGAGTTCCAAAGCATTTATTTGTGTTTGGATACTATGCCGGTTTCCAGTAATCTCCATGATAAATATGATTTTCACGGAAAACCTAAGACAAGAATGAGGTTAATGTCAATGCCGGAAATGTCACTGATTTCTCTGGAAGTTTTTTCATCATATCCGGCATGATTTCAAACAAGATTCTACGCCGGTACACATGTTTCGGAGTGGCCAATATTAAACACAACTATGCCGGCACTGGCATCAAAATATGATTTAATGTTTACATTTCACACTTCCAAAAAAAAGAAAATTTTGCGTACTAGTGAACAACATACATCAAAATTACTCATCGTCGCTTCCACACGTATGAAGTTGCATCTTCTCCTCTTGGAGAGGTTTTTTCGATAAGGCCAACGCATCCCAAAATTGGTGATTCTCCTCATACAATGCCATCCATCCCTTCCAGATATTGGGATCTAGAGCCTTGTTTTTAATCATCCCACAAACAGTGGCAATGGACAATTTTCTTTGAGTTTTAGAATAACGAAATGATTACCGTTCACGAACGCCAAAACAACTCTTCTCTTCTTAAGGGATCCTTCGCATTTTTGCCACTTTGGGGTAAATGTACATTCTACTGGGGGGTAAAATAATGAACAACACATCTAAATGTATCCGCCGCCACCGATGCCCACAAAGCGGCATTCTCATCCAATATTCAGAAGGAAGAAAGTTCATCTGTTGTTCGGGCCCCAATACTTGAGCATGCATATCATCAAACCCCTCTCCTTCACCAAGCAATTGCTCATAAAAGCTCCTCTTGTTCACAAGTTGTTCGGCCATCCTCGTTCTAGCATATTTGCATGGTGTCATACCTCTACTAACCGCCGTGTCAAAGATTCCTAATTGTTCGATCACAAAGATGATAGCCACAATTTCCATCTCCGTCGACATCATCCGTATATAAAATATACTCGCGAATAACCTCGGAAGTTGGTCTATGTAAGACTTGTATCTTGATATGATAACTTCTAATTGTCATACCTGTTACGGATCCTCATACATCTTCATATTACCCTTTTGTAACAATAATATATCCAAACCATCCTCTCGCAATCTCTACACTTGCAATGTCTTCGATATGTGATGGGAGTCCGTACTTCCTTGGCCTACCCCTTCTCCTTCGAACTAAAACTACGTCAACCTTGCTATCACTTTGGTTTGTCACCACCTTAGCCTCGTCACCTCGTTGTTCTTTGTCACTTGATGATGATACCTTTGGCGGCCTACCCTGTTCCTTGGAACTTCCTCTAGATCGACTATGGGTATGGCTTCGGAATGCTCACCTTGTTGTTCTTTGTCACAAGATGATGTTACCTTTGGCGGCCTACCCCTTTTCCTTGGAACCTCAGGTATATCGACTATGGGTATGGCTTCGGAATGCTCACCTTGTTGTTCTTTGTCACTAGATGATGTTACCTTTGGCGGCTTACCCCTTTTCTTTGGAACCTCCGCTAGATGGACTATGGGTATGGCTTCTAATGCTCACCTTGTTGCTCTATTTCACTGGATGATGATACCTTTGGCGGCCTACCCTCTTCTTTGGAACCTCCGATGAGTTGGCTTTTGGTGTAGATACGGATTCCTGCGTTTGTTGTTGACTTAGCGGTTTCTTCCTCGGCCTACCTCTTTTGTTTGGAACCTGCGCTTCCACGAACCTTTGTTCCGAAATCTCACATGCGGTTAGATCTCGTTTCTTACTTGCCGCGAGTTCTTCTTCACGTTGAGTCATTTATTTCAATTCTACCCTTTGTTTTTTCCTTGTTGTTTTAGTTTGTGGTCTTCCTGTTGGATCTCCCTTTCTTGGCTCTTCGCTTTGTGCGATCCATGGACGAGTAATTAGCCTTAGTTGGCTCAACAAGACTTGTCGGCTTACCGAGGTGCCGCGATAGTAAGCTTCGAAGAATTCCTTTGCTTCGTTCGTATCCCATGGAGATTGCCCGGGATCTTCCGAAGGGGGAGGGTCGAAAGATAATTGCTTCCAAAACGGATCAATAACCTCCAAAGGTATCAGTTCTTCATACTTCACAAGCATATGACGACATGGAAGCCCCAATGAAGACATTTCGGGAAAAATACACACATCACCCGGTTTTCCGTAATTTTTCTCATATTCCATTTGTCGATATCATATGTTTTATTGCCCAATGAGAGACGTTGAATTCTATTCCTTGGAGAAAGTTACCATAACGAAGAAATGGAGTCAACCTTTCCATTGAGCTTTTCTCAAAAGCCTCCTTGATCCTATTGATATCTTGCTTAAAGTATTGCTCCATTTCCTCGGTGACCGTAACCACATTGCCTTGACCGGACTGGATGAGATATTTAAATCTCCTATGAGCGGCCTCAGCTGCACTAGTTGCTTCCGTCTTTGAAGTGTCTATACCGGTTTGTCCATGCACGTACAAATTTTTCCTTGAACTTATCCAACCATTGAGTCCGACAATACCAGACGGCGGTCGGATAAACTTCGTTCCAATCGGCAATAAACTTCTCCAATCTCTTTTCGTACATAACCTCGTAAAGAGACCAATAAACTTTCTCCCAATCTCTTAGAAATTCCAACCACTTTTTATGATTTTCCGCATGTTCTTTGTCCACTCGTTCCTTTATCTTGCCTCTCTCATCTTCTTCTTCTTCGGGGGATAGTTTGTTCTTTCGAACATCTTCCTCTAGTTGTACCATCATTCTCTTCTTAATATCCGCCTTTGCGGGTTCAAACAAGGCATGGCAAGTTTTTATCACATTATTACGTATATGATATGTACATAGGAAATTTTGTGCGTCCGGAAGACGTCCGGATATTGCTCTCATTAATGCGGCATCGTTATCGATTACGATGACCCTCGGAAGTTGATTTTCCGGAAGAACAACTTCAATTGTCGTAATGCCCAATGATAATTATAGTCCCTCTCGTTTTCCATTAAACACCAAGCCAATGCGAATGTTACCTTGTCCGAGGTTTGCCCCACGATGTTGAACAACGGCATATTGTATTTGTTTGTCTTGTAGGTGCAATCCATCAAAAGAACACCACAACATGTATTTGCCAACTGTGAAAGCAACGGATGCGAAATTAATATTTGAAGGGGCTTGTTGTCCGGCCCTCTTTTAATGATACACGTGTAGTTGTGATCCCAAGCTATCTTCTCAAATTCTTGCATAACGGACCTCCCTTCCCATTCCACCCTTCTAATAGTTGCTTGTGCACTATAAATTGTACGTAGAGAAGACACGTTAGTCTCGTCCTTTTCCTCAAGCCTATGAGAATTTGTCTCGGTTTGATAAATGCTTTGGTCAATCTCTTTACATCCTCGAACTCGTCAGGTTTTAGCTTCGCAACTAAGGAGTGACCAACAAAATCTTTCGGATCCCGATGGTTATGACAGCCACACAAAACCTCACAGTCCCAATTGTTCATGTCATTTAAACGGAATACAAGCTTAAAAGGGCAATCATTCTTCCTCGTATTTAGTCTTGTATACCCTATTAGTCTTCTTTGGATATACATAATCCTTTCTCTTGTGGCTATTCTTCTCATTGTATTTCCCACTTCTCTCGCAAGCCATCTCAAAACGCCTCTTCTAACCTTCGGTGTTCCTCACCAACACACACATGTTCTTAAGAGCCGTCTCTTTAGCCCAAGCGATTGCTTCCTTTCGATCTCATTATTCCCTACATAGGAACAATTTCGCATTCATTAGAAGGTTCATTACTAGCAATTTCGCATTCAAGATACTAGGTGAAAATTATTATTTGGTCACATACCGGAGGGATTTTATAGTATTCCGACGTATCCCGATAAAGCGGCTTTGCATTTGTTGGATCAATATATGTCACCACCTAAGGATCGAATGAAAATTAGTTCCAAACAACATTAAAACACTATGCCTAAACATATACCTAAGCATGCTCGACAATTTTTCCTAAGATAGTCTAAGTTAACCAAAACGGAAGACCAAATTTGAAACCTATTCCGGATATGTGTTTCGTAAGAAAACAACGCCGGAAGCAAGGATGCCGGCATTATCGTAACATATTGTTCCAAGTTTGTACACAATTCCGGCATTGAAAAATAATTGATATTGAATGCCTAATTAAGCTTTGAAAAACATTTATTCCCGCATGTTTTTTTATAGGTACCGGCATTGAAAAGTTGTAATCGAACAACGCCGGTTTTGTTACCGCATTATCGATATTAATGGTACCACGCTATTTACTAAATTCCGGCGTTGATGTTTATTAAGTTGCAATGCCGGTTTTTGGTTTGGGATGGAATTGTTTCTGTATGTTTTTCATTCAATACCTACATGGTAACCGATCAATGAAACCATGCCTAGGTTGAATATTCCGTAGTATATTCCTTGTTAGGTAAAAAGGTTAACTCGTACTCAAAGATAGTTTTTGGTATAATTCTATGCCGGTTTATAATTCAAATTGGGGATATCGCCACCAAGCATGGTCGTAGTATGAATACCATGCCGGTACCTTGACTACCTACATGGTATTCATACAACTACCATGCCGGCACCGAGGTTTTTCAAAGTGGAAACAATGGCGGGTTTAAAGAAAAATTCGATTTTTCGACATCTTAGCGGCTTTACCTTATGTGTTGGGGATGCTTGTATGTTGTGCAAGTTTACTTTCTTGTGTTGGTTCTTCAAGAAACTCTCCATACTCACAAAATCATCATTCAAGGGTGTTGGCTCAACAATGAGTTGCAATTGAGAGTTGTTGTCGTTAGTCAAGATTCAAGATATGCTCCTTGTTGTAGTTGAGCTAAAGATTCAAAGCAGAAGAATCCTCTCTTCACAATCATCCTCCATTTTCCACAAAAAAATTTCTCTCTCAAAATATTTTTCCCTCCTTCTACTCACCTCACTCACCCAAAAACAAATAAAACACATACTAATCAATTATAAAAAATCTTAAAATTTTTACTAATTAATATTAACCACTAAACCTGATTAGTGAGGGGTAGATTAGGATTTAAAAAAATACTTAGATAAGGGGTGACCCCGAATTGATATTTGGATCCAGTTTTTGTCTTTTTCTTGTATCCCCAATTCCTTTTTTTATCCCCCAATTGCGTGTTCTTTCTTTTCCCTACACAATACGGCTACTCAGTAGCGATATTTTTTTTTTTCAATGGGAATATATTTATCTAGGTAAAAAGAAAAAATTTAGAGTAAAAAAATAATATATAATAGGTAAAAAGTAGATATAATAGGTACAAAAAAAAAGTTTTAGTGGAAAAAAAGAGTAAAAAATGAAAGTTTTAAGGTAAAACTTTAAAAACCAGAAACGACTACTCAATTGCCGTGTAAAATGTTATGACTACTCAGTAGCCGTATCAACTTCCACACGGCTACTCAACGACAACCGAGTAGCCAGTGTGATTTCCTTTCCCTACGAGCGGGATCAAATGTGATCCTCCTTGTAGGGAAAAGGAGAGATATCCTACACATGTAGGGATATGGAAGACCATAGTAGTTGCGTTCTTGGAATTTTCTCTCCATATGAGGGATTGTGAGAGATAGGGACGGGAAAAGGGGCACCGCAGTGCTTGGTCTAAGAGTGTGTGAATATCGAGTTATAAGTTAATCTAAGACTTAATTAAGTCAAAAAAAAAAAGTGAGAAATTAGTTTCAAATGAAATTTCAAGAAGCCAAAATATCATTCTTTTTAAGGCATACTCATTTTCTTCTCACTTCACAATTGATTTCTGATTCTGGTATCGAAACACCGGAATTCGAAAGTGCTACACTTTTCCCACTTACTTCCCCCACTCCTTTCTCCCATTAGGTGCCATCATTCTTAGCCCTTAATTCCTGGATTAAGATTCGCAGGGAGCCCTGTATTATTGGATTTAACCAACACATATTTGATACATATGCGGGGAATGGGAGCGGGGGGATGTGTATCATTTTTGATAGAAACACTTAGAATACACCCTCCCCAAAAGCAGAAAAAGGTTTCAAGCAAAACTCCAAACATTTTGCTTCTCAATGTCATGGACTCATGGTTTTAGACAAAAATCCCAATGGGGCTCTCTATGGACTAGGAGGTAAAGGAAGACTCATTTATCCTTAAAGATTCTTGTCAGTACCAAAAGATATTGAACCAGTCAATTCACGCTTTCACTTTTTCATCTGTATTTTCTGCAATTAGATGCTGGCTTGTTATCAGTGGGTCCTACTGCATGGCTGCTAAAAGGGGGTATGAAACTTTATTTGGGGGTGACCAGTCAAGTGCTAGGATTGTCTTGTTTTTTTTTGAAATTCAGTAACACCCAGATAATTTGATAACCCCCCCGTAGCGGTTATGGTCTTACAGGTACTCTCCTTAAAACACTCTTCTTTATGCTTTTTGGTTTCTCTCTTCTAGCTTGTGTTTCCTTTAACTTGAGCTCATAAAGTTTGTGTGTAACTACTGGGTTTTTCAGGTAACCCAGAGAGAAAAATGGGAAATGCTCTTAGGTTTCTGTTTGGAAATTGTTTCAAAACAATAGATAATCAAGAATATGAATCACTGGGTCACCATGGCTTCTCCACTGCTACTGTTGGTGTTTCAGCCCTATCTCATGATCTTTTCCACTTTGACTTCACATCTCAGGTACCTGAACGGCTTAATGGGCATGTTGCATCATCAATCGAAGCTCAAACTACATGGTATTTTCTAACTTTATCCTACTACTTGTTTGATTGATCTCAAAAACCCAATTTTTTTTGAAATTATGTTCTTTAATCTGTTCTGAAATTGGTGAAGGTATGTCAAGCTATTGCAAGCATGGAAAGAAGCAAACCCACCACCAAAAACACCTGAACAAACATCTAGGCTGGTCATTCAGACATTAGAGATGGCTGATGATGTAGAGGTACCCTGCAAAACCCCCAAATTCTCTATTGTTGCTGTTTTTGCTTTCAATTGTTGAGCATTAAGAAACAATACTAATTAGGGGTTTTTGATACTGCTAAAGGGTTTATTGAAATTCTATGGTCTTCCTATTTTACGCGATCCGGTCGAAGTTCCGGCAGTAGTAGCCTTTCCTCCTCCTACTTCTCTGCCTGAGGGAGTGATGTTTGTATTGCAGACTTTTCGAGTGAGATAATGTTCCTTGAACTTATGGCAAAACTAACTCATTTGTTTTTGTTTCTATTGGGAAGATTGTAAATGTTTTGGCTTCAAAATTGGAGATTTTTCCATTTAGGTGGATTCAAGATGTGTTGCTGATGGGGATTGCTTAACGGTTTTTGTGGATGTTGCGGACCCAAGGGAAGCGCGCAATGTGCCCAAGGTTGTGCAAGAGGCAGTATCACAACGCTTGAGAGCACGCGCTAACATGGATTATGGGACGGCAGATGCATGTTATAAGAACATTGTGGATGCCGGTTACAGGTACATCTCAAATTTTGGTTGCTTCACCAATTAATAAATGCTACCAATACCCACTAATTTGTTCGTGTTGCATATACAGACTCCTAAGAGGAACTAACAATGAGCATACTCTTGTGAAAAGATATAGGGTTCGATTGAGGTAAGCCGAATTCCCGTTTGATTTGGCTAAAATGAAATCAAATTTGTTCATTATCCATTTTGGAAATAACATTACTGGATGCACAGGGGTATTGATGCACCAGAACTCAAAATGCCATATGGGCAGGAGGCTAAGGAAGAACTTACTAACCTGGTTCAAGGCAAGTGTTTGATTGTTCGTGTTTATGGGGTGGATCCACATGGCCGACTCGTAGGAGACGTCCATTGCAATGGAATATTTGTGCAGGTACCATGCAACATCCCTACTGCCAACAATTCCCTTACATTAGAATTAGATACATTTTAACGCTATTCCCTTGAAATTTCATCTCTGCAACTCTTCCTTCCTGCAGGAGGTAATGCTCAAGAAAGGGGGTGCATGGAACTATTCAGACTTTGACAACCGCCCTGAACTCGCAAAGGTAAGCACGCGAGTTACAAGCAATCCTTGATCTTAATTGTTCCTTTTTTCTCAATTATTTGACACAATTCTATGCTTCAAATTAGTGGGAAATGGAGGCTAGAGCTGCTGGTGTCGGATTGTGGGCATTGTCAAATCCTGAGAAACCATGGGAGTGGAGAAAGAAGAACCCTGAAATGCCATGGGATTGGAGAATACCAATCAGCAGTAAAAGAACTTGTTAGAGTTTATAATTGCGCTATTGCACTCTACACAAAGTACAGTTGCAGAACTTCAACTTTTGAGAAAACTTTGATCACAGTCGCACAATTGTTGTGAACCCGGTGTTAAGTTTTCAATTCAAGAATTGGATACTTAAGATTATATTTTTTTTTTAATTATTATTAGTACTTTTTTATTTTGCAAATGACCAAGATCCATAGCTATAGATCCTACTGGGGACCTCTGAGGTTCTTTTCATATTGTACTAGGATTATTTCCTCATTGAGATAAGATTCTTGGGGATGAACAAAAGAGTTCATTTGCAATGAACCTTGTTGTGTCATTGTGCTTGGTTTGGGAGGAGGATTTTCTTGGCAATCTACTTTTCACTTGTGGCGTCTAAAAAGTAAAGTGGGCAATAAATTTCTTTTGATAAGAATCCTTTTCACAATATCTCTTTCTCTCTTCTGCTGATCTGACTTGTCACTTGTCTCACTGTTCCAATTTCCCTTTTACTTTTTAACTCTTTCTTTTACAATCTTGGTATAGGGGCGGCAAGAAATGGTAGTGGGCGGCAACCTAATAAGGCAGAAAAGGTCATTACAAGGTAATTCAATTGCCCCTTATCAAAGAAAATCTGGAAATGACTAATTAGCCCTTATTGTTAATAATCAAGATTAGTAATGATAATCAAGATTAGTGTTGATAATCAAGATTAGTGTTGATAATTGATTTCCACTTATTATAACTCTAAAATAAGATTTTTAGAGTTATAAAAAGTTTAGAGGAGAAGAAAAGAAAACTTATGTGATATTTGTGAAACCCTAGATTTTGATTCACTCAACCAAAATGAGTGATTCCAGGACCTGGATACTTCTAAATTAGTTCCCATTAGCTTTTTCTCGCTCAAAATTATCTAAAGTACATAACAAAATCAAAATTTTTGAATTTTCAGAAGAACTTACGGTTGCAATTTTGCTCGTGACCAACCATAACTCTTAGTTACGGTTCGTAAGTTATCGAATACCAACCGTAACTGGTTAAATTTGGGGAAAATCCAATCGTAAAACCAGATTCGGTTGGTAACTAAATGTTTTCGATACCAACCGTAATCAAGAAAATTCTCGATATAAGAACATACGGTTGGTAATTGAATCAATTACCAACCGTATTAATATCAAAATCTCCAGTTACGGTTCGTAATTGAGTTAAAATCAACCATAACTCGCATAAACCCAGAAATTTCAATTTCAATTTTCATACAAAACCCTAATTTTTGATACAAAATTAACTTAAATCCAACACGATAAACTAAACCCTAACGGGTTTTTCGAAACATTTCTCAAATCGCCGATTAATCAAGACGATGAAATTTTCGGCTTTTAATGGAGGTTACGGTTGATGGAGGAGAAGAGAAGATGAAGAAGAAGATGAAAAAAAAAACTGATTTGATTTTTTCCGATTCATTAGGTTTAAAAAAAATGATTTGATTTTGGTTGATTTAAGGTGAAAGGGTAATCTGGTCAATCTACACCCCCTATAGGACACCCCCTAACCAATAAGAGGGACATTGCTATCACACTTGCCGCCCCTCTACCATTTCTTGCCGCCCATGTACCAAGATTGTTCTTTTATCAATGGGGAGATACAACCTGGAGTGCCATGCGATCAGAGAAGACAAATGTTATCCCACACGACTTTGCTGGATGGTTTCCCGTAAAAACAGCTTCTTTACCGTTGGATGATCAATTCAATGGTTGGATTCACATTCACGAAAGGACCATCACTTTCAGGATAGGATCCACCACTTTCAGGAAAGGACCCACCACTTCCCCTAAAGGGTTGAAGGCTGTTAGAACTGGATTTTAGCATGATCTAACGGTAAAGAAGCCGCTTGAGTGGGATAGCTTCCCGCAAGGTCGTGTGAGATAGCACTGCTCATTGGATAATACCAATCAGCTACAAAAAAACTTGAAAGAGTTGACACTTTGTTTTAGAAGATGCTAACTCAGTGAGATCATAGCGTACATTTCAAACATAAAAGTTATCTGTATCTTCTGTGTTACTGCATGCTACACCAACAGATCATGGAATTCAATGTATATTTATACGTTTTTTTTTCTTTCATCCTTATATGTGTTTTGTTATTTTGTGCATGGGATGCACAAAATAACATCTAATCACTGCATTGGGAAAGTGTAAAAATAATTTAAAAAATAGGAGAGATGGTTTCAACTTGCATAAGAGAGATGGTTTAAACTTGCATTTCTTTTTTATTTTTTTCTTTTTAATAGGAAAGAAGATACATTAACAACTTAAATTAAACTTTTACATAAAGAGTATTTCATGAGATCTCCAAACTCGTGAGAGGAGACTCGATCCGCCGACCTCCTACTTGAGAGTCGCTCCGGCCAACCGGGACTAACCCCGATGGTTTTTTTAACAAAACCCTACTTATATTAAAGCATACCTTTGCGGCCTTTAGTGAGTCTAATTTCTCCCTCAAGTTAACCAACTGCTCGTCCTTTGACCTTGAACGGTTCTTTGTGACCTTGTACTTTGTCCCACTCGGTGTACCTCTCTGCCACGATGTGTTCACCTCTGCCAATTCCATAGCGAGGTAGGGGTCATAGATCCATGTCTACATAGATATCAAACCAATTATTAGAAATTGATTCTTAAAATAGAAAAAACAAAACACATAATGATCAATGGACTAATAGAGTTGAGAAAATACACGAATAGACTCATGTTCCCGAAATTTGGCTATTTCTAAGCCTCAATGCTTTTAATAACTCTTCCATCAAGAATGCAATGGTTGTCGTGCCCCCAAGAGTAGTCTGCGACCTTATTGAGAGGGTTTAACGGTTTTAGAAGGTTGTCGTCTACTCGGTTTCCCCTCGGATTAGGGAATATGACACATCCCAATACAACCAAGAGATAGGCGGTGGCAGCGGCATCCACTTCGGCATCACTTAACGGCCCTTTACGTTTCTTTCTCGGCAGTGTCTTTGAATATCTTGATCAACTCGATCATGTTATAAACTGTCTAGTTTTGTAACAGAAGCACCTGTTAAACTCAATGTCCGAGGTATCTTTATCCCAATCAAGACACTTATTACATAAATCATAAAGTTGTTCCCAACTTAACCGCTTTGTGTACTCATACTTGAAAACCACACCATTATCATTGAGATTAAGAATCTGCTTGGAATGACCAAAGATCCCTTTACATGTAATGACCTCTCCTAATTTCTCGATTTATTTTCTCTCTCCTAATTTCTTCTCCAACACTCACTAAAAGATCCCTGTACATGTAATGACCTCTCCCCTTTATATAGGATTCTACATAGTGGATGACAACTAAGAGATCCTTAATTTTCGGAATCTATGCGCGATACACTCGCTCATATGCAATCACTGCTTCTACACGTATCGTCACACTTTACTTGTGACTTTGCTGACATCATCTCGGTGCGACATCTCAACCTTGTTATGCGCGACCACCCTCGTTTAAGTTATATAGTCTTCAATTCGCATGCTTACTAACATGTGTGATATTTCCTCCTACACACACTATCTGTAGAGGAAATACGACTCAAATCCAGGATGCCACTTAAAATTCTCGTTCATTTTGGAGAACGAGAAACCAATGTTTCAAATGGCGAGTCAAGAAAAAAAAAAAATCCCTAAGCAGGTTACATTTTGGCTTACCGATTTTAGATGACGTTTCGATCTTGTTCTAAAGTAGTAAATTCTTCATCACCTACTTTATGATTTAGTACGGCACAATTAGCTAGTCAGGTTGTTGATGGAAGAATTTAGGGAAGCAGGAAATAACATTAGGTCCTAGGAATAATATATTAGAGAGAGTCTAGTCCATTTGACCCAGTCAAATGTCTATTTGGTCTTATTTGGTAATATAAATTATAGTTTGGTCCTAAAAATTATTGTTTGGTCCTAGGTCGATGTCATGGATGATGTAAATGTCACCTTGTAGTGGCAAATAAATACCCTTTGGATAATGACCATATATATAATCAAGAAGTAAGAGAGAATAAATCATTCTTAGATTTACTTTCTCTCTCATCTTTCCAGATCTAATCTCTCTTTTTTTTTTTTCTTTCTTTTTCTTTTTCCTCCTGTTAATGGCGTCTCTATTTTATTTTTTTCTCTCTTTTTCTTCCTGCCGTAAACGATGGTGATGAAGGTGAAAATCGATTTGGATATTTAGATCGGTAGTTGTAGACGATGAATACGATGATGTTGGTACCGTTGAATACGATTTTTTTTAGGGTTTTTTTTTTTTTTTTTCTCATTTGTTGTTGACGATGAAGATGATGAAGAAAATGAAGATATGTTGTTGTTGTCAGTCATTCTGCTGACGTGATGCAAATGATGATGTTAATCGATTTAGATATTTTTTAGGGTTTTTATATGGACTTCATTTTCTCGGAATGAAGTTTGTTTTTTTAGGTTTTTATATGGACTTCATTTACGGAATGAAGTCTGCTTTTTTAGGTTTTTATATGCACTTCATTTCTAGAATAAAGTCTTTGTTTTAGGTTTTTATATGGACTTCATTTCGAATGAAGTCTGCTTTTTTAGGTTTTTATATGGACTTCATTTAAGGAATGAAGTCCTGTTTTTTAGGTTTTTATATGGACTTCATTTCGGAATGAAGTCCGTTTTTCTTAGGTTTTTATATGGACTTCATTTCTTGAATGAAGTCTATTTTTTTAGGTTTTTATATGGACTTCATTTCAAATGAAGTGCTACAAGAAAATAAGTAAAAATTAACACATAAGGGTATTTTTGTCGCTTTTAATATTCTTAAATAATTATGGACCAAATGAAGAAAGGCGTTTGACCAAAGGACCAAACAGACATGGGCCCACCTAAAAAGGGACCAAACGATATTTTTCCCATTAGAGAAATAGAACCAAAGGAAATAGATCTCAGTGGTACTTTAGGGTAAATTTTTCATTTGACGAGTTAACTCCTATTTTCCCACTCCCTTGATCCGAAAACCTCCTCCCAACAACAAAAGTGCTATTTAAATACACCCGAGTTGCAGGAGATGGAAAAGATGATAAGAACCACCTGGAGAGTCCTGAATTTTAATGATTAACAGAAAAACCAAACTATAAAGGCAAACTACTACAACTCAAACCAAGTTTCGTGGTAAGCTGGACCTGTTAAGGTCAAGAGCAAACTGCTCTTTGCGTTACTCTCAACCTCTTGAAAAGAATTATGCAACTAGTTATGCTGCCAGCAAGTCACTCCATCATGTTGGCACTAGTATGATATCTAACGAATAACAGTTAAAAACTTTGCTGCTTAACCTTGATATCAGAAGTCTTACAATAATAACCCAGTCAAATAGTTCATAAAAGGTTAAACCATACTTTCATAGCCGGAAATAGAAATAAAGAAAAATAATTAACACCAGCAAACCCAACCATAAAGACAAAGAAAACAAATTAAAGTCTTAAAAAGATAAAATACCTAGATCTTTTTCCACAAGAGGCGTAACCCATTCAAGCTCTTGGGCAGTGGACTTGGAGGAGTTTGGTTGAATCCAAGTGCAGTTCGAGTACCAGCCCTCCGTACCAGTAAAATCTGAGGTTGAATGTCGACCTCCAAGAGACCCATAACTAGCTGTTTCAAGACAATAGAACAAAACACCTTCCCCGTTCATGCATAATCTTGGGAAATACACTTTGTTCTCCATGCGACTATTTGGAGGAGCGATTGCTGAGAAACATGAGGTGTGGCTGACAAACAACATGTGGTTTCCCAGTTTCTTGATTCTAACCCATTCCATCCGGGAGAAATCCAATTTGAAAACCCCAAAGAACGTTCCGAGGCGTCCAAGTTTTACCAACAGAAACTCCCCGCCACACTCAACCAGGAAACTTGGATAAATTCCACAGAATGGCTGACGGGGTTTCTCAAGAACTTTCCAACTATTTTTCTTTATGTTAAATACACCTAAACTTCCATTGCAATCTACAGAATAGAAAGACCCGTTGCGGAAAACTGTGGTGTTGTGTGACGGCATGTACTTGTCTCCATTAGTGAAGCGGCAATAACTCCAGAACACGTCTCCCTTTCTAATGTAGTAGACACAGATTTCGTTATACATACCTTTCTCGACGGCGAAAACCACACAGTCTGATGACGTAGGCAAGGAGGAGAATGTGGTACTGGAAAAGGTGTAGCCAGCTGGCAATTCCGGGAGTTTGATAGTCTCTCTAGTGAAGGGATTGTAAAAGAATAAACGACATGAACAAGGCTCCATAGACACCAGCAACCAACCTCCCTTTTGGGAACGGATTACAGTTTGCCCGAGATCAGGGAGCTCCAAGAGGCATTTCTCATTGTTGTGCATTGGGTTTACGGTATTGAAAGTGTCGCAGTAGTGATCTCTGCTGAACATTAGCAGTGGAGATAAGTATGTGCCTGCTGTAGAAGAAGGATTTACGTCTTGAAGTAGTAGAGCAGGATGAATCAAGTTTTTTTTTGTGTTCATCTGTACCCGTCACCACCATCTGTTTCTCACTTCTTCTTCTTCTTTTTTGCGTTTTTCTTTCCCGTCCGCCATCAGGCATCATGATAAAATCCGAATACTCCCATGGCTTTGGTAGACTTGAACGAGGCACGATGCGGGAATTACTAGTGCTTGCTACGTCAAATCTGTACAAACTCTGATCGCCCGGAAGGGTAAAATACACACATCCACTGGCAAGCCCCATCTCGGCTGCAGAGCAACAAGCAGTGGTGAGGTTGCTGCTGCCAAGGAATAGAACATGATCACCTATGCCATAAACCATCTTCCACGCCAGTTGATAAAAGTCCAACTTCAAAACAACTATTTGGATAACTTCCTTGAGAAATCCTCTCGTGGTGTAATTAAACGGAATGCAGTAGAGTTGGTTATCGGTGGTTTCCACAAAATGATGAAACGGTGAACAGGTATTATCTCCTCCTACAGATGGATATGAACCCATGCCGCTTACCTTGATTGTCCTAAACAAAAGATCAATACAGCCGTCATCAGGATCCTGCCCGATAGAGATCTCTAATTGGAGCTCAGAGATGCACATAAGATAAAACTTACGTTTGACGTAATGGAGAGATACCATATCCACTGCAAGTATGGTTTCCGAATACCAATTCTGTCTTGTCCAGTTTTTATCCCCAGGGCAGCAATATAGAAACACAAGATTACAATTCCCCCGAGGATCATCGGCGAACACGAATACAACCAATGAATCACCACCACCACCACCACCACCAGGAGGTGAGGACAAGACACAATCCACAAAAGAATATCCACTTGATTCATCAAACCAGTTTGAGAGACTAGGTAGAGGTATATTCTCTAATGTTGACGGATTCAAAAGATAACAATCACCAAATTCATAATCAGGGTGTTTTCCATAATTACATACTACTCGTACAATTAACCAACCCTGATGACTAGGTTTCTGGAAATACAATTTTCCAATTAGTTCATCAGGTATAGACTTTCTACATGTTATGCCTTGACAGATATCATAAAAACCTTGTTTTCTCGGGGTGCCTGATTTTTCTCCATACGGGATCACCAGCCATGGTACTTTCTTAATCGCCGATGGGAAGATGCTTCTACTGTCATCAACTACTGATTCTTCTTCGCCCATCAGAGAATTCTGAATTCTGAATCTGAATCCGAATCCGAGAGAGAAGAAATTGTTTGGAAAAACAACTGGTATGAGTTTCCCTTATCTGAATCTCAGAGAGATGGAGAGGGAGAGAGATCTTGCAGCCGCGCCTGATTTTGTGAAATCCCAAATAGAAAGAAGATGATGAATGAAAGACCCTCTCAAAACCCTACTGATTATCTGCACCCCCCACGGGTCTCTGACTATGGTCAATCAGGGTTGACTAGTCGAAAGCCCTTTTTCCTTGCCTTCTGTTTAGGGGTGGGACTTGGGTTGGGTCAAAAAAATGGGATTTAGTCTAGATATACTATTTCTCTATTTTTGAAGATCCCATAAATAAAGAGATATATTCTGAGGGTCGGCGATTGACTCAGTATTTTTGTTCCTTTGTTTTTTCTTCATTTTCAGTGATTTCTTCGTCTCTAATTCGATCTTTCTTCAATTAATTCAATGATTGGTGTCAATTTTATGTTGCTTATTATTTCTAGTGCTGCCCGAACATAAAACAACTATTTTTGAGAATGGAATAGAATCGAGAATGAATAAAGATAATCTTAGGATTTTTTCTTCTAATGAGAAAAATACTTCTTAAAGTGCTGAACAGGATCATACTACTCCTTCTTTATACATCTTTGATGAGAATATTGATGAAAGATTGACATTGAAAAGTCTATCGTGTATGCCTAGATATTATATTTGACATATATGCATATATGTTTGACATTTTTGGCATATCCATAACGGGTGATAAAGTGACAAAATTAGCCGTTTGATATGTCCATAAGGATAGGCAATAGGAAAAAACAAAAGAAATTTGAAGTCCCGTTATTGTCTCTATTTGTTGTTTGGATAACCATAGTGTCCGAGAGGTCTCCCTCTTATTTGTGGGTAATGTCCCCCGGAAAATGGACCTTTGTATGTATGTGTGACATAAGAGTTGCCCTTATCCGGTGGTAGATGGTAAATATAGAATGAGAGTAAAAGTTGGGGGATATAAAGTAATTTAAAACCCTAGCCCTAAACTTTTTCTCATATTCATGACAGAACTCAAACACACAACAATACTTTCTGAAGTCGCCGCCGTCACAGTGAAATGAAAAATTCTCTGAGAGACGATCTGTAGATTAAGGAAGAAGAAGAAGAAGGTGTTAAAACTAAGTTAATTGAGATGTTAGTAAAGAAGACTCGGAGGGTTATACAAATACAGAATCACAAGAAGAAGAAAAGAAGAAAGAAAATTGTTCGATTCTAATAATCAATCGGTTTGAGTGGAATCGGAAATGGGGTTTTCATAGTTGGTATATGTGATGCATCTAATGATGCCATCTTGAATCAGATTTTGAAATTGGAGTTAATACAAAGAAAAAAGGACTCAAAGGGAAGACAAAATCCACAAGAATTTAATCCGTATCGACGCAAGACAACTACATCACTGTTTATAGTGAAACCAAAGAGGAACTGGGCACTTCCAATTTTCAATTTCACCACTAGGTGAGTCTTCTTCCTATTTATTTATTAAGGGCTGTAGTTATTTGATTTTCCAAGGGACAACAAATTCATTCTCATTTTAGTTCATTACCTGCTTAAGTTTTATGTTTTTGTTGTCGTATTGATCTTGTTACAACCAACAACATGCGTGAATGGTTAGTTGCTTGCTTAATTTTACATGGTTCACTGTAAGTTATATCGGTTTGTAGAGAAGTTTTGAATTATTGTACAGTGCAAGATTGTACTACAATTTGTTGTCCACTACAACCCTTGAGTATAGTTTTATGTGTAAATGGAAGGATTGGATAATTTAGTAATTGAATTGGTGTATAAACTTAGAATAACAATGATAAAGACAAATCACCAAAGTTATGTAGTGGTGCAGGTTAAGAAATAGTGTAGTGTAGGATAAGGTGTTCTCAACTGTCACACATGTGTATTAGCTGTCATTTTGCTATTACCAAGTCTGTATAAAAACATGTCTTAACAGCTTTTGTCTGTGTGTAACTTTTCTCTGAGAATCAATCAATCAGTGTGATTGCTTTCATCACCATTTCTACTATGTCATTATGGTATCAGATAGGTTAGGGTTTCTTCAAACCGACATTGATCATGTAACCTAAAGCTTCATCTTCTTAATCCGCATCTCTCTCGGATTTACAAGCTTCGATTTACTTATCAAGAGATTGATCGGGTACTCGGTAGATTGAAGATTTCTTGTTTCTTTGTTTTTCCGATTTTTGCTCATCGAATCATTAATCTCAGATTCGATTCTAGTCTTTAATCTTTCGATGTTGTTTTTAAACATACTTTCTTGATTTTCTTCATCAATCTCACAACTCTGTGATTTTTTTTTTTTCTTCAAATCTTGTTCTTGAATCTCAGATCTATTTCTCAATTCAAGAATTTCTTGATTTCCTAATGGAAAATCCAACTGTTACTTCGTTTTCCCGTGTTCAGCTTAATCAGATTACCAATTTTGTTACTTTGAAACTTAAGGAAGACAACTATTACACATGGAGGAACTTAATGAATCCAGTGATTCAACGATACAAGCTTCATCGATTTCTCAATGGTACATATCCTTGTCCACCGAAATACACATCACCAAGAAATGAAGCCAATGGTGTTGAGAATCAAGCATATACAGATTGGATTGAAGAAGATTCTACAATCATCATGTGGATAAATTCTACAATCTCTGAATCAGTAATCCCATACTTTTCAAGGTGCACCACATCCAATCAACTATGGCTGAGTATTGAAGACAGATTCTCTCGAGCTTCCTCAACACATTCTATTCAACTGAGAACAAAGTTGTTATCTCTTACTCAAGGTGAAAAATCAATTCCTGCTCTCATCAATGAAATCAAACTATTATCTGATCAACTAGCTGCAGCAGGTGAAATTGTTTCTGATAGAGAATTAGTGGTTATTACACTGAAAGCTCTTAATTCTGAATATATTCCTTTTGCAACCTCTATGAGACATCGAAATCCTCCTATAACCAATATATAATTACATAATAATCTTCTTAGTGAAGAAACTGTGGTTAGTGACAGACTCAAGACTGCTAAACAAGATCTAGATGCTAAGGCCTTTATGGCACACAACTATAGACATTCTTATAGAGGATCTTCAAGCGAGAGGAAGCTACGGGGAAGATACTCAAGTGGATGAAGGTATCCTAATCCAGCTATTTTCTCAAGAAACAAACAGCCTATGGGAGAGGCAATGGAGCTAGTGAAACTCAACCTTGTCAAATATGTCTCTCTGATAGTCATCAAGCACCTAATTGCACTCATAGATTGAATTTTTCTTACAAAGGAAGACCACCGCCAGCAAATCTAAGTGCAATGCTAGCAGCAGCTGATATATTTGATAAATAAGAATGGATTGTTGACAGTGGGGCAAACAATCATATTACTGCTGACACATCTGCTTTACATGAAGCATCTCCTTATGATGGAACTGAGTTTATTCACACAGCCAATGGTGGAGGTATGTCCATAACTCATACTGGAAACTCTAGTAGAAATGTTAATGATCATTCTTTCTTGCTTCATGATATTCTTCTAGTACCTCAAGCCTCACAAAATCTGCTATCTGCTCATAAATTTACCTCTGACAATAATTGTTCTCTAACTCTTGATTCTCATGGCTTCTCTGTAAAGGATCAAACCTCTGGGAAGATTCTTTTCCAAGGACCACATAGAAATGGTCTATATCCTATCAAATTCAACTCAACCCATCATGCTTATGCATCCACAATAAGTGACACGACTCTTCTTCACAAGAGATTTGGTCATCCTTCATTTCGCATGATTCGAAAATCAGAACTTTTACACATTCCTAATGTTTCAAATAAACCATTCTTCTACAATGAATGTAAATTGTGTAGATCATAGAAACGCCTTTTCGCTTGTCAACTCGTAGCTCATAAGCCATTACAATCAAGTTACACATTGATCTTTGGGGTCCTTGTTCAGAAGCTTTTGTATCGGGCGCTCAGATTATGCAAACATTGTAGATGAATATACAAAATATTGTTGGGTCATTCCTCTATCTTCCAAGTCCAATTTTAAACATGATTTTATCTCATTTGTTACAAGAATTGAGAAATTACTTACTCATCTTGTAATCACAATTAGAACCCGATAATGGAGGTGAATTTTTGAATACTTTTCTTGCACAATATTGCCAATCTAGAGGTATCACTCATGAACTAAGTTGTCCCCACACTCCGAAAGAGAATGGTGTTGCAGAGGTTAAGCATAAACACTTACTAGGAGTAACAAGAACTCTTTTACTTCAAGTCTGGTTTACCAAATACATATTGGGTAGAAGCTCTTCACACAAACTAATTATCTTATAAATAGATTACCTACAAGAACTCTTGACTTTATATCCCCATTTGAAGCTCTTTTTCATAAACAACCAGACTACAACTTTCTCAAAGTTTTTGGTTGTGCCTGCTTTCCATGGCTCAAACCATACACTTCCAATAAGCTTGAACCCAGAAGTAAGTTGTGCATTTTCCTAAGTTATAGTCTGCAACATAAAGGATATAGATGCTTATAACCAATTACTGGTATAATTTATATTTCCATACATGTGTCATTCAATGAATCTTACTTTCCATATACTCAATTTACTTCATCTGCCTCTCCAAACACTTCAATTTCCACATTTCCTACGTCTGAAGATTCTTGTGTTGCTCCTACTATATCTTCTTCAACTGCAGATCTATCACCATCTATTATTTCTAGTTCTATAGTCAAGAATGATCATAACATGACTACTAGAGGTAAAAATGGAATATATACACCAAAGTCTTATTCTGATACTAAGCATCCTCTACAATCAGCTTTAATGTGTCACATTCCAAAGACTATTGTAGCTGCTAACAAAGTCAAAGAATGGAGAATTTCATCTGTAGAAGAATACAATGCACTCATGCAAGCGGGCACTTGGTCACTAGTACCACCGAGATGATGCACAAAATGTAGTGGGTCAAGTGGGTTTTCGAGACTCAAGCACAATCCAGATAGCAGATCAACAAATTCAAAGATAGATTGGTTGCAAAAGGGTATCATCAACAACCTGGTCTGGACTATGAAGACACTTTCAGTCCTGTAGCTAAGCCCACAACAATAAGAATTGTTCTCTCCATGGCAGTCCAATTTGATTGGAAAATTCATCAGCTTGATGTAAGTAATGCATTTCTTCATGGAGATTTGCAAGAAGAAGTCTTTATGGTGCAGCCACAAGGTTTTGTGGATCCTTCTAAACCTTCTCATGTCTACAAGTTACATAAAGATATATATGGACTTAAGCAAGCACCCAGGGCATGGTATGACAAGCTCAGTCTTTGCTCAAATCTTTACAGTTCATCAATTCAACAGCTGATGCTTCAATTTTCGTTCATCAAGAAGGCACTCAGATTACAGTTGCACTTGTATATGTTGATGATATCTTACTCACAGGCTCTTCTTCAACATTTTTACAGCAAGTTATTGCTCACTTACAACAGCTTTTTCCTATAAAGGATTTAGGAGACTTACATTATTTTCTGGGATTGGAGATCAAAAGAAATTCTGAGAGTTTGTTCCTTAGTCAAACTAAATATGCACTTGATCTTCTGCACAAATTCAATATGGAAGGTGCTAAACCTTGTCAAACACCTATTGCAGTCTCTACTAAGCTAACTACTACTTCAGGCACTTTACTGGAAAATCCTACAAAGCACAGGTCTCTGGTTGGAGCTCTGCAATATCTTACCTGGACAAGGCCAGACATAACATTTGCAGTTAATTTGGTTTGCCAGTATATGCAACATCCAAGAAGCCGAGCACTTTGCAATGCCAAGAGAATTCTCGGATACCCGAAAGGTACTTTGGATTATGGACTTTCTTTTACTAAAGGCGGCTCCTTTTTGTTAGGCTTCTCTGATGCTGATTGGGCAGGCAATGTTGAAGATAGAAGATCTACAGGTGGCTACTGTGTTTTCTTAGGTTCAAATATTATTTCCTGGTCATCCAAAAAGAAGACCACAGTGGCTAGGTGTTTATGGGTAAAAATCGTTTCTGCCGATTTCGGTAAATTCGATAGGTGAGTGAGAAACTGGTTCAAACCCTAAACAAATATGCTGCACGTGAGCACTTTATAGATTCGAGAGATCAATCTGTACAAGTCCGGCCTAAACCAAGAAATGGCCGTTCCCGGACTTGCTTCGGTCACAAAGTGGAGGAGAAGGGTTGATTTGGGGAGGGAAGCAAAGAAAGGTGTTGAGGAGAGTAGTATCTCGACTTGTATCGTAAAGTGAAAGCCTAGGAAGCTTGCAAGAGATGGAAGCTTTTGAGAGAGCTTGCAAAGTTGCCTTTAAAGAGTGTAAGTGTAGTATATTTCTCTGACCGAGACTTGTTGTGCCGGTGGAAATAGGTAAGACCTATTTATACAAGTCGAGATTGAAACGTACCACTGCCTCATGAAGGAAGAGAGTAAAGGGTGAAATAATGGGAGGAGGTGGTAACCGCATGGTTTAATGGGTGAAAACGTTTTTCACCAATATTTCCTCTTTTATTTGACCGCTTTATTCCTTTTCACGCTTTCTTAAAGTGAGCGTAGTGTACGCGCATCTTTGTGACCGCCAAACCAAAACCCTAAAGAAGCATCCCCGGTTTGTGTTGATGTCTCGAGTGTTGGTTGCATCTTGAGTGCAAGTGGCGCTGCTAGTGGCGCGTGTGGCATGTGCCAATGGCATGTGCGGAATGCCTTGGTGGTAGGTTGCACGGTTTGCAAGTTTTGGCTACCAGCGTGTGCGTTTGGCATGTGCCAATGGCATGTGCGGAATGCCTTGGTGGTAGGTTGCACGGTTTGCAAGTTAAGCTACCAGCGTGTGCGTTTGGCATGTGCCAATGGCATGTGCGGAATGCCTTGGTGGTAGGTTGCACGGTTTGCAAGTTTGGCTACCAAATGTGCGTTTGGCATGTGCGGAATGCCTTGGTGGTAGGTTGCACGGTTTGCAAGTTTTGGCTACCAGCGTGTGCGTTTGGCATGTGCCAATGGCATGTGCGGAATGCCTTGGTGGTAGGTTGCACGGTTTGCAAGTTAGGCTACCAGCGTGTGCGTTTAGCATGTGCCAATGGCATGTGCGAATTCCTTGGTGGTAGGTTGCACGAGGTTCGCAAGTTACGCTACCAAAACGTTTGGCATGTGCCAATGGCATGTGCGGAATGCCTTGGTGGTAGGTTGCACGGTTTGCAAGTTAGGCTACCAGTGTGTGCGTTTGGCATGTGCCAATGGCATGCGTGGCCATTAGGGCCGTGACCTTGATAGGGAAACCAGCTAGCGAGTATGTTGGCATGTGCCAATGGCATGCGGGGCCGTTAGGGCCGTGACCTTGATAGGGAAGCTAGCTAGCGAGCATGTTGGCATGTGCCAATGGCATGTGGGGCCGTTAGGGCCGTGACCTTGATAGGAAGCTAGCTAGCGAGCATGTTGGCATGTGCCAATGGCATGCGGGGCCGTTAGGGCCGTGACCTTGATAGGAAGCTAGCTAGCGAGCATGTTGGCATGTGCCAATGGCATGCGGGGCCGTTAGGGCCGTGACCTTGATAGGGAAGCTAGCTAGCGAGCATGTTGGCATGTGCCAATGGCATGCGGGGCCGTTAGGGCCGTGACCTTGATAGGGAAGCTAGCTAGCGAGCATGTTGGCATGTGCCAATGGCATGCGGGGCCGTTAGGGCCGTGACCTTGATAGGGAAGCTAGCTAGCGAGCATGTTGGCATGTGCCATTGGCATGCGGGGCCGTTAGGGCCGTGACCTTGATGGGGAAGCTAGCTAGCGAGCATGTTGGCATATGCCAATGGCATGCGGGGCCGTTAGGGCCGTGACCTTGATAGGAAGCTAGCTAGCGAGCATGTTGGCATGTGCCATTGGCATGCGGGGCCGTTAGGGCCGTGATCTTAATAGGAAGCTAGCTAGCGAGCATGTTGGCATGTGCCATTGGCACGTACGGCCATGTTGACCTAGTTGCATGTGTTGCAAGCCTAGGCGCTAGGGCGCTATGTTTGGCGTGGGCCAAAGGCATAGCGGCTTGGAATTATGGCTTGCGGCACGTGTTGGCATGTGCCAATGGCACGTGCGGCCATGTTGACCTAGTTGCAAGTCTTGCAAACCTAGGGCGCTATGTTGGTCGTGGGCCGAAGGCATAGCGGCTCGGAATTTGGCGTCGTTGCCATGGTGCGCAGTATGCGGCTTGGTTTGGCATGGTTGCCATGGTGCGCGGTATGCGGCTTGGTTTGGCATGGTTGCCATGGTGCGCAGATGCGGCTTTGGTTTGGCATGGTTGCCATGGTGCGCAGTATGCGGCTTGGTTTGGAATTAGGGTTCGGTGTTGAAAACCCTAATCTGGTATTTTGAAAAAATACCCCTATTAATTATTTACACCTGAGTTAAATTCCCTTAGTTAATGTGTTGCGGGTAACACTAGGTCATGGGGTTTTACGATTTTACCCCTTGTCTAAAATCCACCATCAACATTAAGTCCCCTGCTTAGCTCGGAACAGGGGATTTGTTGCGAGGTAAGCATAAGATGGTGACAAACTATTAACAGCAAACCGTAAAGAAAATTGAAGGAGGCTTGTCTGACCTTTTATAGATAGGATTTGGAATCCTTACCTCTGGTAGTTTTGCACAAATCAGGAGGCTGGCACAATTGGTGGGGCCGGTCCAACTTGGAAACCATGCTTGCAGGCGTGACTTGGGGAGAAGTCGCAATTGGCGGGCTGTGGTCCAAACTTGGAAACCATGCTTGCAGGCGTGACTTGGGCGGCATTGGGAAGCTCGGTCTAAACTTGGAAACCATGCTTGCGGGCGTGACTTGGGTGGCATTGAGAAGTCGCAATTGGCGGGGCGGTCCAAACTTGGAAACCATGCTTGCAGGCGTGACTTGGGCGGCATTGAGAAGTCGCAATTGGCGGGGCCGGTCCAAACTTGGAAACCATGCTTGCAGGCGTGACTTGGGCGACATTGAGAAGTCGGTCTAATCTTGGAAACCATGCTTGCGGGCGTGACTTGGGCGGCATTGGGAAGTCGCAATTTGTGGGCCCGTTTCTTACACGCGTGATTTTGGTGAAAGGGGAATCCTTCCCTATTTCAAAGTCTTTCACGCCTATATATGTATATATATAAAGCCCGTTTCTCCCCATACTGCGCTTTATTCTTTCCTCTTTTCATACTAGCGGCAAGGAGAAACCAGCTTCCAGGTATGTCTTCGAGTACTCTTCGAGTACTCTTCTTTCTTTTTTTTTTCTTTTTTTTTATATAGGTATACACCTTAAAAGTAGACGCTTCCACAATCCTTGCATATGATTCCTTGGCGTGCCTCTTGTAGAAAATATAGTACGTATGCAAACAAGGGAATACTGCATATATTGTTTGAACCCGTGGGAAATATTGCATATATGAATTTTCGATCCTGAAAGAAATATTTGTACCCCTGAAGAAATTACTGCGTGTGTATTTTGAACCCGTAGAGAATGCTCCGTATGTAATTTTGAACCCGAAGAAGGATACTGTAGACACCCGAAGAAGGATATTGTAGACACACTTGTACCCATATAGAATGCCGCGTATATAGTCTCGAACCCGAAGAAAATACTGTGTATATAGTCTTGAACCCGAAGAAAATACTGTGTATATAATCTTGAACCCGAATAAAATACTACGTATATAGTCTTGAGCCCGGAGAGAATACGCCCTCCTCTCTTTTTTTTTTTTTTTTTGGTGCGACTACATGTCGTGAGATAACTTCGTCTTTCTCTCGCTTTGTTTTGCGCAGATATCTTATTACCAAATTATTATAAAGGAATCGATAAGATGTTACCCGAATCAAATTTCACTTCGTCGAAGGATGCTCATAATTCCAAGCCGAACATAGATGATGAATTCTTCACTAGGCCCTCACCCCTGCCCAAGAATTACCTGTGTTTCGTGGCCGATTTTGCTAACCTAAGCAGTGAGGATGATAGGAAGACACGCTCGGTTTGCCCAGAGAGCACCATTCGGTTCCGCCTTCATAAAGGGGTATATTCCTCTTCCAACATTGACTTGAGGATGTGTCAAAGTCCATTGCGTTCTTTTGATGAGATGGGTTGAGTTCATGGTGAGAAAGGAGCGTATAAATACCAACTTGACTCGGGCGCAGATCATTGATGCCACAGAAGACCTCGAGTAAATCTCCAGTTAGAAAGGACATCCCAGGCTTGGTTGCTTTCATCTCCGTGATGGTGTTCGGACACCCATACAATCATATGTATATGGGGTGAGATAACTTTCTCCTTGGAGAGTGTGGCTCTCTTCTTGAATCTTCCAAGAACTAGGAATCTTAGAATCCAATTATCCGAAAGCGAGGTGAAGATGCGGGATGACCTGGACGCTAAGTTGGGGATTTCGCTCGGAAAGACTCCATTGCGAAGTCGAAGGACTCTGCCCTGAAAGAGGATGAAAGGTGCCCTTACGGTTGGTGGATATCTCAATGGTTTCCTGGATGAGTTGGAGCCCGAATGAAAAGCGATGATCTTCATGTCGCAGCATTTTTGGCTCTCTCGGTTGTCTAGAGACATTTTTGATGACTCGGTTATGGCAAGAAAGGAATAAGACCACAGTTGTTGGCGATTCTTTGTGAAGTTGGCGAAGGGTGAGGTTCTTCCCATTGGCAAGCTATTCCTTGGTTCCCTGTACGTGCATCTGGATCACCTAGCTGCGAACATGCGAGTTTCGAATGGTTTCATGAAAGTGGATTCATATGTGCACGTTGCTTTTCTGCAAGTCTGGCTATGGGAGCACTTTGAGAAGTATGCTCCGAAACCGTTTCCTTCGCTTCCCGTGAGTTGGGGAGGCTCCCGAATTCTTCGATGGGTGAACAAAGGCCCAAGAGTTGGCGTGAGCTTGGTTAGTTTTCTTGATAAGTTGCATGAAATCAATTTTCGTCCATGGGGCCATCCCATAATTCAGGTGACTCAAATTGACACTTTTGCTTCGCTCCGCTCATGTCTTTGTCTTCTCGATGACGATTTGAGCGTTGGTGAAAACCTGTTCATTCAAAGCCGCTTGCCTTGGTTATATGCCATCTTTCTTCGTGAGGTCTTTCCAGATAGCCGCTTACAATATTGACCGTCTGCTCGTCACATGGGTTTCGATCAAGGGGTGCCTCTCGTTTACCGGCGGTGATCCCTAAGGATTCGTTGCGTGTCGCTCTTGACGCTTGATGTCCTTAAGCCGGGTATCCGTCTTTCCTTTTTTCAAATGGGAAGAGTAACTTTGACGACCTTCGGCTATAATGAGTTCTCAGTGCGGACGAGTTTACTATGATCCGAGATTTTGTGAATAACGCGGTGGAAAACGTTCGTTGCAAACCTTCTCCAGCAGTTCAAGGAGTATCCAATGTTGAGAGATCCCAAGCGAAAGTTGCCTAGCAATTCGGAAAGCCCCTGGCCAAGGAACGGAGAACGAAGAATCGTGGCCAAGGTTCGGGACGACTTCACAAGATCCTCCCACGGCTCTTGTGTCTTTCATTCTTCCAATAACCAGGTATGTGTCGCCTCTTCATGGGTTTGTCTCAAAACGCACGTAAATTTAGGCTGAGAATATGTGTCTTGTTTCCTTCGGGGCTTCGGTAGTGTTAATGCTTTCGCTGCCCTTGCACGCGTTGCCGAGAGACTAGTTTCTTCAAGGAATTCCGGCGGACACTGAGCCTACTCATAGCGGTGATGAGTCGGAGAAAGAAGAAAGTTCAACAAGCGAGAGTGATTCCTCCGGCAAAGACTGTTCTTCTTCGGGAAGCGGTTCGGTGAATTTCGCGCTTCTTTCTTTCTTCTTCTTTTTCTTCTTTTGAAAAATGTCTAACTCAAGTTTGCAGGAGGAATCCGGTTCGGAGGATGATTTTGGGATGGAGTCACACGAAAACTTGCCTTTGGTGACCACCGCCAGGTGATTTGGAGATGGGAGTTAGCCAATTGCCGGAACAAACGTGGTTCGAGACGGTGGATGATTCTCGATGGTTGTTGCCGTAGACATGGAGGAAAACCCTTTGCGAGTCGTGAGGCCACTTGCAGGCGCCATTTTTGATCCCCCGTACTTGGTTCCTTATCCAGTCATGTCTTTGGTTGGCGGTTTTAGCGTGCCGCTAAGCATGAGGCGTTGTACACCAAAATCTGGGAGAAGCACGGACATATGGCTACAACCAAGAAAGTCACTAGTCGATTCGCGCTGGTTAAGCGTGTGGAAGAGGCTTTGTCTTCCATCGAGGATATGCGTGAGGTGACTGGTCACACCGTTTCAAGAGCGTTATTGCCGACCGGGAGCACCATCGCGACGTGTGCGTGGAAAAGGGAGTTCAACACTTCGTGGTTTGTCGAAGGCCTTGCTGAGATCCAAAAGTTGAAAGATGCAGCAATCGAAAGCCTTTCCGCCGAGGAGATCGCCCGACAGGAGATGGAACTCGAAAAGCTTTCCAAGATGTTGACTATGAAGAGAGCGGCTCTTGAAGACGCAAAGCTGACTTTCTCCAAGAAGAGCAGACTTCTGTTGGACGATTTTCCTTGAACGTTTCTCTGTTAAACTTTCATTTAGGTTCCCTTTTTGTTTTTTTTTTAAAGACATATTGGGTGTCTGGTTCAAAACTTAACCTTTGATAGATAGCTGGTAGCTTTTTAGGGTGTTGGATTATTTCTGGGATGAATGGTTTTGATAATATAACTCTGATTATGTTTTGGGTAAGGAATATTGCTTTTATGAAAGTGTGTGCTAGCAATAGGCACAAGGCGCAATAGTATGGCGGTTTTCTTAAGAACCTAAAAACAGATCGTATATCTTGCCCAATCTAAATTTACTCACTTGCAAACACGCCTCCTTCCAAGTGAAAGGCGGCTTTGCTTTGTAGCAAGCGGCTTTGCTTTGTAGCATCGCCAGTTAGTCCCCAATTCTTGGTAGCGTCTTCAACGAGTCCCAGTTTTTACGGTGTAGTTTTAATAACTCGATAACCGGGTTGTCTGCGCTTGAGTCGGACCGAGTCGCAAGTCCCAAATCGCTGGTGGCATCTTCAACGAGTCCCCGCTCGCGTAGTTTTTTGCAAATCGGAAACCGAGTCACTGGTAGTTGAGTCGGATCGAGTTGCCTTCCCCTACCATCTTGACATCCGGGTCGAAAACGAGATCGACAAATCGACATTATAGCGAGATAGATCAATCCTCCCACTGTGGTCGCCAATTGTTTATGGGTAAAAATCGTTTACTGTAGATTTCGGTAAATTCGGTAGGTGAGTGAGAAACTGGTTCAAACCCTAAACAAATGTGCTGCACGTGAGCACTTTATAGATTCGAGAGATCAATGCAAAGTCCGGCCTAAACCAAGAAATGGCCGTTCTAGACTTGCTTCGGTCACAAAGTGGAGGAGAAGGGTTGATTTGGGGAGGGAAGCAAAGAAAGGTGTTGAGGAGAGTAGTATCTCGACTTGTATCGAAAGTGAAAGCCTAGGAAGCTTGCAAGAGATGGAAGCTTTTGAGAGAGCTTGCAAAGTTGCCTTTCGAGAGTGTAAGTGTAGTATATTTCTCCCCGACCGAGACTTGTTGTCCGGTGGAAATAGGTAAGACCTATTTATACAAGTCGAGATTGAAACGTACCTGGCCTCATGAAGGAAGAGAGTAAAGGGTGAAATAATGGGAGGAGGTGGTAACCGCATGGTTTAATGGGTGAAAACGTTTTTCACCATTATTTCCTCTTTTATTTGACCGCTTTATTCCTTTTCACGCTTTCTTAAAGTGAGCGTAGTGTACGCTGCATGATGTTACTGCCAAACCAAAACTCTAAAGAAGCATCCCCCAGTTTGTGTTGATGTCTCGAGTGTTGGTTGCATCTTGAGTGCAAGTGGCGCTGCTAGTGGCGCGTGTGGCATGTGCCAATGGCATGTGCGAATGCCTTGGTGGTAGGTTGCACGGTTTGCAAGTTTTGGCTACCAATGTGCGTTTGGCATGTGCCAATGGCATGTGCGGAATGCCTTGGTGGTAGGTTGCACGGTTTGCAAGTTTTAGCTACCAGCGTGTGCGTTTGGCATGTGCCAATGGCATGTGCGGAATGCCTTGGTGGTAGGTTGCACGGTTTGCAAGTTAAGCTACCAGCGTGTGCGTTTGGCATGTGCCAATGGCATGTGCATAATGCCTTGGTGGTAGGTTGCACGGTTTGAAAGTTAGGCTACCCCGTGTGCGTTTGGCATGTGCGGAATGCCTTGGTGGTAGGTTGCACGGTTTGCAAGTTTTGGCTACCAGCGTGTGCGTTTGGCATGTGCCAATGGCATGTGCGGAATGCCTTGGTGGTAGGTTGCACGGTTTGCAAGTTAGGCTACCAGGCGTGTGCGTTTGGCATGTGCCAATGGCATGTGCGGAATGCCTTGGTGGTAGGTTGCACAATTTGCAAGTTAGGCTACCAGCGTGTGCGTTTGGCATGTGCCAATGGCATGTGCGGAATGCCTTGGTGGTAGGTTGCACGGTTTGCAAGTTAGGCTACCAGTGTGTGCGTTTGGCATGTGCCAATGGCATGCGTGGCCATTAGGGCCGTGACCTTGATAGGGAAACCAGCTAGCGAGTATGTTGGCATGTACCAATGGCATGCGGGGCCGTTAGGGCCGTGACCTTGATAGGGAAGCTAGCTAGCGAGCATGTTGGCATGTGCCAATGGCATGCGGGGGCCGTTAGGGCCGTGACCTTGATAGGAAGCTAGCTAGCGAGCATGTTGGCATGTGCCAATGGCATGCGGGGCCGTTAGGGCCGTGACCTTGATAGGAAGCTAGCTGGCGAGCATGTAGGCATGTGCCAATGACATGTGCCAATGCCATGCGGGGCCGTTAGGGCCGTGACCTTGATAGAGAAGCTAGCTAGCGAGCATGTTGGCATGTGCCAATGGCATGCGGGGCCGTTAGGGCCGTGACCTTGATAGGGAAGCTAGCTAGCGAGCATGTTGGCATGTGCCATTGGCATGCGGGGCAGTTAGGGCCGTGACCTTGATAGGGAAGCTAGCTAGCGAGCATGTTGGCATGTGCCAATGGCATGCGGGGCCGTTAGGGCCGTGACCTTGATAGGAAGCTAGCTAGCGAGCATGTTGGCATGTGCCATTGGCATGCGGGGCCGTTAGGGCCGTGACCTTAATAGGAAGCTAGCTAGCGAGCATGTTGGCATGTGCCATTGGCACGTATGGCCATGTTGACCTAGTTGCATGTTTTGCAAGCCTAGGGCGCTATGTTTGGCGTGGGCCAAAGGCATAGCGGCTTGGAATTATGGCTTGCGGCACGTGTTGGCATGTGCCAATGGCACGTGCGGCAATGTTGACCTAGTTGCAAGTCTTGCAAACCTAGGGCGCTATGTTGGTCGTGGGCCGAAGGCATAGTGGCTCGGAATTTGGCGTTGTTGCCATGGTGCGCAGTATGCGGCTTGGTTTTGCATGGTTGCCATGGTGCGCAGTATGCGGCTTGGTTTGGCATGGTTGCCATGGTGCGCAGTATGCGGCTTGGTTTGGCATGGTTGCCATGGTGCGCAGTATGCGGCTTGGTTTGGCATGGTTGCCATGGTGCGCTGTATGCGGCTTGGTTTGGCATGGTTGCCATGGTGCGCATGATATGCGCTTGGTTTGGCATGGTTTCCATGGTGCGCAGTATGCGGCTTGGTTTGTCATGGTTGCCATGGTGCGCAGTATGCGGCTTGGTTTGGCATGGTTGCCAGGGTGCGCAGTATGCGGCTTGGTTTGGCATGGTTGCCATGGTGCGCAGTATGCGGCTTGGTTTGGCATGGTTGCCATGGTGCGCAGTATGCGGCTCAGTTTTGGAATTAGGGTTCTGTGTTGAAAACCCTAATCTGGTATTTTGAAAAAATACCCCAATTAATTATTTACACCTGAGTTAAATTCCCTTAGTTAATGTGTTGCGGGTAACACTAGGTCATGGGGTTTTACGATTTTACCCCTTGTCTAAAATCCACCATCAACACTAGGTCAAGCACAGAAGCAGAGTACAGGACTCTTGCACATAGTGGTGCAGAAATGGTTTGGATTTGTTACATCTTACAGGACCTTCACTTCACTATTCCACAGATTCCTAGGTTGGGTTGTGATAATATGAGTTCCTTATCTCTTGCAGAAAATCCTGTCATGCACTCAAGGATGAAACATGTTCACTTGGATTATCATTTTATTAGAGAACTAGTTCAGTCCAAATCACTTGATGTGTTCTATGTTCATACTTTGGACCAGCTTGCGGATATCTTTACTAAAGGTTTACACAGTCCCAGATTTCTTCATTTGTGGACCAAACTCAGAGTCTCAGCACCCATGAGTTTGAGGGGGGATAAAGACAGTTCACCAAAGTTATGTAGTGGTGCAGGTTAAGAAATAGTGCAGTGTAGGATAAGGTGTTCTCAACTGTCACACATGTTATTCATACGTGTGTATTTGGTGTCATTTTGCTATTACCAAGTCTGTATAAAAACCTGTCTTAACAGCTTTTGTCTGTGTGTAACTTTTCTCTGAGAATCAATCAATCAGTGTGATTGCTTTCATCACCATTTCTACTATGTCATTAACTGAATCCGGAAAGAATATAGATGGATGTTGCTAGGGCAGTACTAGATAGAGAAAATACATTGACATGACCAATCAACATCATTAATATAACTGGAATGAGCTTTAGAGCTAAGAGCACAGAAGCTGTTGGACCAACAATTAATGTTAACTGCCTTCTTACCCTCCTAGTAATCTTCTCACATTTCAAGGATCTCGTTGCACTTTCTTCCGCTGCTAGTATCTTTTCACATCATCTCCCTGCATGAGTTTATATTTAATTTTTAGTCTTAAGAGGAATCTTGTATGTTGTGTTGTGGTTCTATGTTTTATTGGTTTATGTTGTGTTTTTTTTTTTCTTGCTTTCTCTTGTTATAGCTTAGTTGGTCTTTAATCGGTAATATTGACTGGAGATTTTGTAGTTGTTAGGTTAGCCTTGTAAGAGTTTCAACCGGTCTAAACTTGTACTCAGTATTGTTAATTAGAGATTTTGGTTTTGATTTGAGTGTTATTCTGCAAATGAACTATATGTTGTTCATTGACAGTCCATGAACTTTAAGATTTTACTCTGTTCTTAGAGGTTTTGAATATGTGTAAAATAATTGCCGCTGCCTCTTATGTCCGTCTAATGTGTATGTGGGTTTGTGGAGAATCTAATTATACACCTGAAGAGCAAGTCAGTGAGTGCTAATTCCAAAGCAGAAGCGGTGAAGAGATATAGGAGGTAGCACATTTGAAGCAAAGATGTCCTAATTTGATGAAGATGCTTCATACTGCTTTGGCAGGTGAAGATCTTATGCAAGTCAGAGTGCTAATTCTAATGCACAAGCGGTGAAGAGATATAGAAGGTAGCACGGTGGAAACAAACATGTCCTAATTTGACGAAGGTGCTTGATGCTGCTTTGGCAGGTGAAGATCTTATGCTAGAATTGCTTTGAATCTTTGATATTAATATCTTACCCTTGATAGCTTTCCATAAAAATTTTGGCTGAAAAAAGGGCTTTTTACAGAAATAGGCATGTTTTTTTGGTGCTTTTCAAATCTAGGCCACTTTTTTTATTTATTGCTAGACTAGGCAAGTTTTGACCAAAAGTGATGGATGGAAAGTTAGCACCGTTAGTTGCACTTAAAATGACAAGACAGTCCTTTGAGTCGGTTATTTCGACCCAACCAGATGTGTTGACCCTGTATACGTCATCACATAGTGCGTACATGGCATTGCTTACGTGGTAAGGCCCACGTGACACTGCTTACGTGGCACTGCTTACGTGGCACTCTTATCTTCTTCTCCATAAATCATAAATGACCATCTCCTCAACCACATACTTCTGCTTCTCTTCATTTTCAGATCTGAAAATGGGTGGTGGTATCAATGATAAGGCAAGTTCTTCAACTACTATGCTAGTGTGTTTAATGTGTGAAATGAAAGAAGATCATGAAACAAAAGCATGTCCATGGGTTTATTCAAGGTGCAAACATGTACCTTGTAATGGAGTAGGAGCTTTGTTGAGGTCTAAAACAGATGGAAGTAATGGAAGGTTGTTTTTGAAATGCTTGAATCCTACCCGCAACTACTTTGAGTGGTTTCTCAAGCTTCTTCCCATTCTTCAGCACTTCCAATCAAGCTTCCATCAGATCATGGTTGTATTGCCTGTGGAGAAGACAATCACAGTGTTACAAGCTGTCCACTGAAGGTTCAAAAATGCTTTAAAGACAACTGCAACTAGTAAAACACCACCATACTTCCCATACAAGTGGCAAGCATCCAATCCTATGATTTTCCTACATCCAGCCAAGAATCCTTCTATAGCAGGCTTGAAGCAGAGTGTCATTGACAAGAATGTGCAATCTTTGGTTCCATATGAGAAATTTGCTACACTGCCAGACATTTTTTCCTGCAATTACAATAAATTAATGTTAATGCCATATAATTGGAAATATTAAGTCATGTTAATGCCATATAATTTGTAACATTAATAAACAAAAAATGTTACCTTCACCATTTCACAGAATGCAAGAATTTTCTTGTACTTCTCCTCATAACTTCCATGAAGATTCTGCAACACAATATTTCTTGCTCTCCATGCTGTATGGTACTTAATGTTCACTTTCATTGTTTTGTTGAACTCATTTGCCAATGACTCAGGATCAGGGATTTTGTTTTTGTTACCAAGAGTCTCCAACCTTTTCATGTACCAACAACTACAAATTCGGATTTGCACATTTGTTCTCCCCTTTAACATTTCCATTACATGTGTGCTTCACATTCCAACTTCTCAAGGTATATGTAGTTCCTTCACCCTTCATAACTCTTCCATAAATGAACATAGGATACTTTTGCTTCTCATTATTAATGCACTTCACCCTAATCTTGTAGTTGTTTGAATCTATGAACTTGACCTCGATGTTTATGCTTCACACAAAGAGGCTCTCAAATACTTCTTGAATGCTTTCTTCTTTGAAAACTTGCTTCCCTTCACTAGGCTGTAGGATCCACTTTTTCAAAAGTAATTCCCTCCGGGAACATCTCCTCATCTTCCTCATCACTACATCAAAACAGCCGATTTGGGACGGATATACGCGTTGCAATGAATTTCACCAACGTGTATATCTGTTGGGAATAGGGCGTAGCAAATTTATGTGCAACGCGAAAATACGTTGGGAAAATTAATTAGTGCAACGCAAATAAACGTTGGTCAATTTGTTTACCAACGTTTTAGGAGCAACGGATTTTTTAATTTGTGCAACGGTTAAAATAATTTAGGCAACGTATTACTTTAATTTGAGCAACACTTATATACGTTGCAGACCTATTTACAGGTAAAAAATAAATAAATTCATTCCGAAGATTTCTGCATATACCATTGTAGATCAACTAATAGACCCAATTTTTCATATGAACATATGTGGTTGGTCATCACAATCCATCAATTTATACTAACATCAGATAATAACTTATTCTCAATCCATTCGACTAAAGAAGGAAAAACAAATTGGAATCAAGTGCCTAATACGCTACCATTTCACAATTCGAGTTGCTGCTATCTTACCTGTTAATGCTACCATTTCAGAATGGCTACACTGATAGCTTAACCATGTTCATATGAAATTACTTTATTAGGCACACTTGATTCCAATTTGATTATAGTCGATTCCTACCAAATTAAATCGCAAGTTGCGAAATGGTAGAAAATAATTTCACTAATACACTGATAAAATTACTTTTTCCGCATTTGATTATAGTCAATTCCTACCAAATTAAATCGCAATTACCCCAAACCGCTTCTCCTTCTCATGCTGATGCAGTGGGTTTCACATCCTGACCAATTTTCCCCATCATCACGACAAATTTTCCAATGGTACCACGTTTTTGGAGATTAGAGATTTCCCACAAAGAGCCTGAAAGTTTCAGCCACAAACACTCAGTTACATCTTACAAAAAGACAACCATAAAAATAGTAAATGCTATAAGCCTTAGGTCACAGTTGTACGGCCCATACGTGAGGCTTTTCGTCATTAGAGGTAACATCTATCCATTTGGTGTGCTAAACAGCGTTTTCCAGATTGAGCGTCCTGGAGTTGAAAATTTGTTATTTAGTTTAGTTGCCTCTTGTTCTATCAACTTGTAAACAGAAAAAAACAAGATGACGATATTTTTTATAAGAACCTACCGAAATATAACCACATGGATGCAATTCAAACAGTGTGCAACATTGAAGATGGAGCTCAGTAGCCTCCCTACAATAATTAACACATTTATAAGTAGAATAAACAGGAGAAAGGTAAGTGGATAGAATTAGCAAGTAACCCAGCCGATATAAGAATATAGAAGTTACCAGGGAGTGTCTACCTTTAATATGAGTTTTTTGCTTGACATCAGTTCACTTAGCTTACAAATTTCGTCTACCAACAATCCAGCTCCATCCATGTACTTCATTGACTGCAATATTAGGGAGGAAATCTTGCGGACTCAGTAAGAGCACACCATACCTTATCAATGAATCCAAACATAATGGGAAAACCAATGACCACTCACTTATTCTTATCGATGTTTGGAATCTCACTTCACTCGGCTTTCTCTACAATCACCTGAAATAAAAAATGTGAATTTTTATATGCAAGCCAAATTGATATTCCATGGTTAACAAATGATAGTTTGTTAGGGGCATTGAATGAACCATGAACCAGAGATTTGAAAGCCCAAAACTTGACAGACAGCCAAAGACATTGGTCATGGAAATCAGACTACTTAGAAGCTAAAGCACTGTAATTTTTTAAAGCAAGAGATGAGGCACACATTGAGTTCCAGTTCATATATCATATACGATCAGTCAACCAACAAAAATGGAAGCATTTAAGAGCAAGCTATCTGTTTTACGGAAACAAAAACTAAGATATCCTAACATGATAAATTATTTCCTATAAAAATGTTCAATATAAACTCGCACAGAATCATGGTAGAAGCGCATGCTGATTATCGGCATCATAACCAACTTCCATAAACATGACTCACTAAATCCTTGTCTAATTTTACTCGCATTTATTACTTTCAATTCTAGTTAACAACGTAAGACCCAAAACTGGAAACTCAAGAAGCAGTAAAGAAAGTGTAATTAACTCATCAAAACTTACTAGGTTCATTAATAATTAAGACTCACACCAAATAAAGAAAATTCATGACAAAATTTTAGGCTAGGAAGCACACCAAATAAAGAAACAACTAATTTAAGACTTCAATAGTCAATAATGTATACATAGGCCTCACATAATATAAGATTTGAATATTACTCGTCCAGCGGGAATTACATATGGATCATTATAAGGCAACAAATTCCCCCACAATCCCGACAAATTATTAAGCAAGTGAAAAGTGCAAGTAACAGGTGCAAGCAAAGAACGCATAAAAGTTGTTGACTGTTGCATTCAACCAATGGAATAAAAAAATGGTGATGGCAAAGCAAAAACCAAATACCAGATAAACGAGTCCTAACATACGTTCTAGAATCCACTGCTTCCATGAAACCCACCACTTAAAGAAAACTCCATGAATTAAAGTTATAATGAGCTTACACGTCTTCATTTCTAATCATGTAGTCATGAAACCAGCCACTTAAAGAAAAACACCATGAAGTAAGACTTTAATGAGCTTAAACATTTTCATTTCTAAACATGTAGTTGTGAATCTCAAGTGTTGCTCACTTGGCCTAAACTTCTCTAATCATTCTCAATTACTACTTTGTTCATCCCCGCAGAGGACTCTACGGATGCAAGCAAATCATTTATCATGTCTGCGTCCAGAAACCCAATCTCAATGAAATCGAGACCGATAATATACAAGAAAAGAAAAATATAAAGACAATTAAGGATAAAAATTAGCAAAGATGTCTTCAGTGTAGGAATAAACCTGCGTGATTTTTTCGGGATCAGCTTCATTATACTGGTCATGTTTGTCGCAGATTGAACCCGTCCATTGTATCACCGTTGATAGCATAAGAGCTATACAAGTGAAAATAACTCAAGCGCACTGTCCCCAGATGATATCCAAATATTCAACAATACTCTCCTTCAAAAACGGCCAGATCAGTTAAGTTAAGTTACTATAAAACGAAAGTTGTGAATCATCTACACATAAGAAGTCAGATACCATTAGCTTTAATTCGAAAAGAGCTATGAACAAAGATTTTACCTTCCATGTAGTTATGTCCTTTTTATTACAAGAGTCTCACCGCAAGGTAAATTATTCCCATCACTTCTCTAACCTAATAAAACATCAGACAACATATCCAAATCAACGCCAGCAGCAACAATGATGCTAAAAAAATCCACAACAAGCAAGCAAAAATCACCAACCACAAATTTCAGTCAAATTCTCCACCAATTTCTACCTGCATCACCACCACCAGCATCCATTCTCATCACAGATCCAATTATTTCTCATCACAAACACCTTAACAAATGAAGCACCACCACCAACTAAACACAAAAACATGTTTCACTAATCACACCACCAACACCAACATCCCACACCATCAAATCTAACTAACAACACCACACACAATCAATTAAAACACCATAGAGATGAAATCAACTAAAACCCAAGCTTTAAGGCTCCATCAAATACATCAAACAAAAACAAATAATGCAAAATCAAGCAAATAAGAGCAAAAACAAAATCAAGCAATGATAACAAAAAAAAAAAAAAAAAAAGTAAAAAGATTACATGGTAAAGTCTTCTTCTTCTACTCTCATCTCTGTCAAATATGAGATGAGGGTTTGCTTTGATTTGATCGGAGATAAATTAACGCGATCTAGGGTAAAAAATTAGGGATACCAAAGGATTATGGTTCTGATTCTGAGATAGGTGTTGATTCAAAGATGCGGTTGGATTAGTTTTTGAAATCATACTTGATTCGATGATGAGAGTTGCTTCCATATGAAGGATTCTTCATCTCCCTCTCATACTGAAAACGAGCGAGCTAAAATCAGACGAGAGTTTGCTCTAAATCTAGGGTTAGAAAAGAGGGGTTTTCTTTTAGATATACTAAATGGGTTTTGATTTTGAGATGAGATTGGGATTACTGTTTTATTGTGAGAGTTGAGGTTGGATCTGTGAGATTTTCAGAGTTGGGTGAGGATGATAAGAGAAAACTGAAAAGAAAACGAATTTGTGGTGATACTTATTTCCCAAATGATAAATAATAAAAATGTTAATTCTAAAACTTGAAAATAATACAATTTAGATCAACCGTAGGATTGTAACCTATATCAACGTCGCACGAATTATACACAATTCCTTAAAGTTAATTTATAAATGAAGCAACGGATATCCTACTGTGCAACGTATATTTTCGTTGCTCGGTATGCAACGATTATTTCCGTTGCACATCAAAATATTTCGGCGTTGCAAAAACCAGGATATGGTGTAGTGCATCCTTAAAATGTTTTGCATACTCTTCCTCAAACTGTGTGTTATCATGAGGCTGTGAACATTTAGGCCCATCAGTCTTGTTGCTTTCTGCTACTTTAATTTCAAGCCTATCAATCTTGTTGGTTTCTGATACAAATTCCCAAAAATAAATGATTCAGTTAGATAACAAACAAACATAACAAACAAACCAAAAAACAAAGGAAAACAAAAGACTACAAACAAAACAAAATGACAATTTACCTTCTTCTTCTCTGTCAGAGACCAAGTCCCCATAATGGTCCTCTACAAAACAAAACAAAACAATTGGAACAAATCTACAATCAAACACAACAAAGTTTAAACAGAAACAAAAGCAATCACATACCTTCCTTGTCATTCTCAACCTCCACCTCCCCAAAGTTTGGATCACCAGCATCACTATCAAAATTATCACCATCACTTGCAGCATCATTATCAACATTATCACCATCACTTCTCTCACTTGCAAAAGACTATCCGAAAGATACCCATTCTCAACTTTTTGAAGAAACTTATTGTAACTCTTGATATCTCTCTCTTCACTGTCATTTTCATTCATCTTCAGGACATCCTCATCATCAGGGTTACATTCATCTTCTTCTACATTTTTCAAGTACATGACATACTCATCACTTTTCTTGTATTCTTGGGCAACTGCAAACAAAAGTCCACCACTTTTGCATGTGTTGTAGCTTCAACCCAAAAGTCATGATTGAAAAATTCTTCATCATTAACTTGTTCACTCCACTTGATTGTGTTTGTTCAGCTACACTAGGTTCCAAAACTGGATTATTCTCGCTACACTTGCTTGAGTTTGTTGAGTAAACTGTGGAATATAAACATCTTCATCATCAACATCTTTAGCATCAACATCTTTATCAGAAACATCTTCATCATCAGCTAAATCAATGTATATTGGAGTAGGATTCTTCTTCTTAATCCTAGATATTCTTTGACTTCTTCTTACTGTCTTGCCATCCCTAAATTTCTTTGCTACTGTCTTTGGTGATGAACCACTACAACCAACTTGCTTCTTAGGTGGAGTCTCAGAAACTGGCTTCTTAGGTGGAGTCTTAGTAACAGGCTTCTTTGGTGGAGTCTTAGAAACTGTCTTCTTTGGTGGAGTCTTAGAAACTGGCTTCTTTGGAGTCACATTCTTTATGGGTGTCATTTGTGGTGGAGGAGGCTATGAATCTTGACATAAACCAGATACTTCTAGGATCTCACCATTCTCATCTACTGGCATCACTTGCAAATACAATGTAATCCAACCATGTTCATCTTGAGTTGAATTTTCCTTAAAAAACCAAAACTCTCAGTATCATTAATGATATTTGATGGTTGGCATGGATCAACAAACCATAGAAGGTCCAATGTCTCCCTCTCAAGTTAATCTCAATATAGGACTAATCCTAGACTTTAACTGATTTATACCCATACCTTCTCTGGACAAACCCCTAAACTCAAAACACATAGCAGGGGTTAATCAAATCCTTTACCTTAATATCTCTCAAGTTGCAAAAATGTCTTGTTCAACTTCAGAGATAACCTCTTGAACCTTTTGCTTTCTACATTTAAGAACAAAAAAATATATATCGACAAAGATTGGAAAACCCATCTAAGAAAAATTTATGGAAATCAATTAATTAATCAAAATTAGCGTAACCCAATTTTGAAATTAACAAACCCTAGAAAATAATCGGTAGAACTTGATTATCAGCGAGAAAAAATTCGAACTTCATAAAAATTAACAGATAAAACCCTAGAAATCTAAACACCGACGAACCTAAATAAATCAACCTTACAAACAAAACCCATAATTTGTTCATCAATGAAACGTTAAAATCAACCATGAAACCTAGAAAAATAAATTAGGGTTTTTTTGTTACCTCTCTGTATTCTTCTTCTTCCGTCTCGTCATCTTCACCAGCAGGAAATCTTCAATTTGTTCTTCGAATCTCAACTAACAACACACTGTTTCACTAATTTATCTCTCTACTAAAACCCTCTCTGAAGAACAAGAAAGAAGAAGAAACTGACTGAATCGATTTCTATCTCTGTCTTCTCTTATTCCTTACACCTTCCCGCGCTGTCGATGATAACAATGAAGAACTATTATGGCCGTTGAATTAATCCTCGAGATATCGTGATAGTTAGATCGGGCTCTCAGATAGCAACACGTGGAGATCCTATCGAGGCAGGTGGACATCTTATCACATGTGACTGACACACACGTGTGAAGGACATTTCGGTAATCTTACCACATCTGTGATATCTCCTCATATGATATTTTGGCGAGATATTGACAAGTCAACGCGATAAATTGACCGAGATGATTAAATTGGATGGAAACCGTTTAACTTGCCTAGTCTAGCAAGAAATAAAAAAAGTGGCCTAGGAATGAAAGTGAGGGTTCAGACCAGGCCTATTTCTTCATATATTCCCGAAAAAACAAAGTCATACCCGCACTAGACTACAGGGGAATTGCTGACTTCTCTTGGAAACTTAATACAAAAACCGTGTAGTGTTTTCCTAATTCGAACCATTTTTTGTTCATGTGTTTTGCCTAGTCCTTCTACCAAGTCAGTTCGATTAGTCTTTGTTGTTTTCATGAGCTTATCTACTGAGAAAGTATCACTCACATTTTTTTGTTCATTCTCAACAATCATATGGCTCAGATAAAATGTAGGATTAAATATGTGACTTTATTCGTTAAGTGTAAGATTTTCTCTTGTTATTGGTTAGTTACAGGAGATCAGCTTTAATTTGTCTGTTTCAATTATCAGTTCAACTATGGACCTATGGTAGTAATTAGAGACAATGCTCTACAGTCTACACCATAAATACCTCGAATCTTAATTTTTTAGGACTTCCATAAAGCACCTTATTTTGCCTCTCCTCAATTTAAACTCGTTGGCATTTAGCTCAAGGTGGAGGAGTATGCCTTTTAGCTTCCTACTGATTTTGCCCCTCTTCTAAGTATTTTTTTGCACAGGATATGATCAACGTGCTATTGCATAAGAGCATTGAAGAGGAAACCACTCGTGGAGGAAGAAGTATGTCATGAAGCTTTGAAGAAAAAGTGATGGGATTTTTGTTCGGTTTACAAAGTCACATTCTTTCGGTTGTATATCAGAAAAAATTTTGTTTTGTAAATTATCTGATCTGAGCAAGCTCAGGATCCTACAAAGATGAATCCACTAATAGCTACCCAGATTGTGACAAAAATCCCAATGTGGACTAGCAGGAGGAATTTATTTTCCAGATCCATATAGGGGGAAGCTAAATTTTAAAGGGGTTACCAATCCCTAGGATGGTATCCCCAAATATCAATCATGCTCTTTCTAATGTCCGTCTCTTCAAGATTGTTACATTTGATTGTTTCATATAGTTCGTCTTCTTTTTCATTTCTTCCAAATACTGGTTTTTCAGTCTAATCTAGAAAGATCAGTGGGAGTGAAAAATGGGAAATGGTCCAAGGATTCTATTTTGGAATTGATAAATAGATCATCAAGAATATGAATCATTGTAGGATCGCCATGGTTGTGTCTCCGGACTATCCACAGCTACTGTTGGTGTTTCCACTTTGATATCACTTCTCCGGTACTGGGAAAGACACAAAGTGGGCATGTTGCATCATCAATGGAAGCTGATTACCAAGTGGTGGTACACTATTGAATAATAGACTAGTGTATAAATATGAGATACTGGTCCATATATGTTTTGCAAAGTGCAAACAATATGCCGCAAAAATGCAAAATGGTGAGTATTCATGGAATCCACGATCAAAGACTAAGAAGTCAAACCCAATACTAATCAAAATATAGATATGAAGAAAATTCAACTTAGAAAAGCAGTAATATTCATGATATTTGTATATTAAGGATGGTCTAAGTTTTATAGCTACAAAATCAAATCGAGTAGTATTATTCAACCCGTGAGAGTATGGGCAAAAAGAGCTCTACCTATCTGTAAGAGTTGCCCTTATCGGGCGGTAAATCTCAAACAAGGGTAAAAATGTTGAATAGTAAAAATTGGGGCAAGTAACTTAAAACCCTAGCAATCTGAGTCCATGGCATGAACAACCAAGTACAGAAGGGTAAGTCCTTTACTTCATTCTTGTGAAGTAAGATACATATAAGTTGATTATTCTATTTTGAAGAGAATGGTGTTCCAGATTACTGTCATGAAGATGAACTTATTTTATTTTATTTCTAAGCAGCGCCTGATGGTATGTTTCTTATTTTATTTTTACACATTTTCTTGTCTGATTGAAATCTTACGAAAATCGACACTAACATTAACAATGAAATAACCCTCAGACTATCACGCAACGTTGGGAACTAGGCTATATATCCGTGCTACAACTCCAGGAGGCGGCTAACAATCACCATAGGAGGAGAAGTGACAAACTGACCAAGATGCTAGATGCCTAATGCTGATTTAGCAGGTGGAGATCTTATGGTAATGTTACTCTTTTCTTCGTATCTATTCTTATCTTCTAGATGGTCATGTCTCTTTTGTGATAATCAATTAGATGTTCTGAAATCTCTATGTAGAGATAGATTCATATGTGTTTGAAAGGCTATTGAATAAGTGGACACACAAATAGGTCCTTACAATAGTCAGCAGTTACTGAAAACTAATTCAGAAGTTTGTTGATAGTACTTGAGTATGGGTATCTGAATAATGGTTCTCAATATACGAAGATACATTTACCATTTCATTTTCACTTTATGAAGAATATCTCCGCAAGTTATGTTCAATTCAGTGGAGTTTTGAATCGAGTCACACAATCAGGTTCATCATATCCACTGAAATTGCTTCTGTTTTTATCTTTGTCAACAGCCTAAGTTTGGCTTAGCTCTTTGTACATGTTGTTAGTCATGATCTTGCTTGAACATGAGTGAACATCTAGTTAGGCACTAAAATTGACGTACTTCACTTTTACTTGTATTTCTACATAGGATATGGCTCGTAGAGGTTCTGTATTTGTGTAACATAATTATTGCACACACGTAACTCTTTCATGATGTGTGTAGTTGTAAAGATCAATCTGTAATTCATTTAGATTGAAGATGAATAACAGTTGTGGAAGCCATTACACACACAGAAAGCAAAGCAAGTCTAAGAACAACATTACAGGACACAGGTGCACACTAGTGCTTTATATAGACACACTTGATGACAAATAGAAAGACAAATACTGGACCAATGAGATTAGGACAGGTGGTGATGAGTGGACAGTCACTCGGGATGTATGATGACAAGATGACAGGCTGTCTTCAAGGTGTAACTGATAACAAGATCACTAACTGCTATTAGCCCCCCTCAAGCTGGCAAGGGCAGTCAGAGGCAGAACTTTCAGTTTGTTGCGCAGCAAGGCAAAACGTGGACCATCTAAACCCTTTGTAAAAATATCTGCAACCTGATGAACTGTTGAGATATAAGAAACTTGAGTCTTTGGTCTGAACTAACTCTCTTACAAAATTGTAATCAATGGCCAGATGCTTCATCCTGGAATGAAATACTGGATTTGAAGAATAGGATATAGCACTTTGATTATCACACAATAAAGTAGGAGATGCTGGAAGAAGAATATGAAGCTCATGAAGCAATTTACAAAGCCATAAAATCTCAGCTGCAGAATTGGCTAGACTTCTGTATTCTGCCTCAGTGGATGATCTAGCAACAGAAGCTTGTTTCTTGCTAGACCAGGATATAGGATTAGAGCCAAACAATAAGCAATAACCACCAGTGCTCCTTCTTGTATCTGGGTCACCAGCCCAATCTGCATCACTAAAGCCATGTACTGCAGATAACCCTTTACTAAACAGAATGCCATAATCCAAAGTACCCTTAATGTACCTTAGAATTCTCTTAGCTGCAATCAGATGATCAGAAGTAGGATGTTGCATATGTTGACAGACCTGGTCCAGGTCAAATACTGCAAAGCTCCAACCAATGATCTGTAAGAAGTAGGATCAGATAGAAGAGACCCAGAAGAAGCCACAAGTTTGCCATGAGCAGGAAGAGGAGAAGTACAAGGTTTTGCTCCACCCATATCAAACTTATCCAATAAATCCAATGCATATTTAGTCTGAGACATAAACAGACAATTGGCATTTCTTTTAATTTCCAGACCCAAAAAATAATGAACATCACCCAAATTTTTAATAGGAAAATGCTGCTGAAGATGGTGAATCAACTCAGAACAAAATGCTTGAGAGCTACCAGTAACAAGGATATCATCTACATATATTAAAACTAGAGTGAGTCTAGAGCCAGTCTTCTGAATAAAGAGAGAGGAGTTTGCAGATGAAGTAATGAATCCAAAAGAAACAAGCACATTGAGCAACTTTTCATACCAAGCTCTTGGAGATTGCTTCAATCCATAAAGAGCTTTATGAAGTTTGCATACATAATCTGGATGTTCGGGATCCACAAATCCAGGTGGTTGAATCATGTAGACATCCTCAGTTAAATCACCATGTAAAAATGCATTACTCACATCAAGTTGAGTAATAGTCCAGTTAAAGTTAACACCAAGAGATAAGATGACTCTAATGGTGGCAGGTTTAGCAACTGGACTGAATGTCTCTGTGTAATCTAAGCCTTCTTGCTGATGAAAGCCCTTAGCAACTAATCTAGCTTTGAACTTGTCTATAGTACCATCTGGTTTTTGTTTGACTCGAAAAACCCATTTACATCCTACCACATTTTGAGAAGGATGAGGAGGAACAGTGGAATAAGTACCTGCAGCTTGAAGAGCATCATGTTCTTCATGTAAAGCAACTTTCCAATCTGGATGCTTAATTGCCTGACTGAAACATGTTGGAAGAGAAGGTGATTGCCTTGCCTGTAAAGAAACAGATAAAGAATGCAAAGTAGAATAAACCTTGGGTTTGAAAATGCCAGCTTTGCCTCTAGTAAGCATAGAGTGAGTATTGATTACAGATGGAACAATAGTGGAAGAGCTTAGTGGATCAGGTGCACAAGGTAAAGTATAAGATGGAGAGAGACTGGTAGCACTAGTAGTTTGAAATTCAGGTGACAAAGCAGCAGATTGTTGTGGTGTAGTAGATGTATCAAAGACAGGCTGAGTTGCAGAAGAAGTATCAGTTGTTGATGGGACTAGAACTAGTCAATGAGGCAGATACTTGTGTAACTTTGAGTGGAAACACAGATTCATTAAAAATCACATGTCTTGATATGTAAATTTTTCCAGTAGCTATTTCAAGACACCTGTACCCCTTGTGATGTTGACTGTAGCCAATAAAGATGCAAGATGCACTTCTAGGAGATAGTTTGTGAGGAGCATATGGTTTTGTCCAAGGAAAACAAAGGCAACCAAATGTTCTTAGGAACTTATAATCAGGAGTTTGATGAAATAAAACCTCAAATGGGGATTTGTTTCCAATAGATCTTATAGGAAGCCTATTAATAGTATAATTAGCTGTTGTGAATGCCTCAACCCAATATGACTCAGAAATACCTAATTATATAAGAAAAGTCCTTCCAACATCAACTAAGTGCTGTGTTTGGATTGAAACAACACCATTCTCGCTTTCGGTGTATGTGGACAAGATATTTCATGAGTGATTCCACTAGAAGATAAGAAGGAAGCTAATTCTGTGTTAAGAAACTCTCCACCTCCATCAGTTCTAATAGTAACAATATGATATTGCAAAGAATTCTCAACTTGAGCTTTGAACTGAAAAAATACTTTCTTGAATTCAGACTTATCAAACAAAGGATATATCCAACAAAATTTTGAATAATCATCAATAATGTTGACATAATACTTGTATCCAGAGATGGATTAGACAGACTAGGACCCCAAAATCAAGATGAAGTAATTCCAATGGCTTAGAACTACAATGAGTTGAAAGAGTAAATGGAAGTTTGTGACTTCTACCTAGTTGACAATCAGTACAAAACAAAGGAGTTTTGAGTACATTGGATAAGTCTAAAGAACTACAGACATGTTTCATTGTTTGAAATGAAGGATGTGCTAATCTCTTGTGCCGGACATTAGCGTAAATTGATGTTGAAGTTGTAGAGAGAGCCTTTCTGTGAGATTGATGAGTGAAGTTCAGGGGGTATAGACCATTATGATGAGGGCCTTGTAAAAGTATCTTCCCAGTTGACAAATCCTTCACACAAAACCCAGAAGCATCAAAGGTTATGGAACAATGATTGTCAGATGTAAATTTATGCACCGAAAGTAAGTTTTGAGATGCTTGAGGAACCAACAACACATTGTTTAAGTTGAAAGTATGATCAGGAGAAGATTTGAGAGAAAAAACAGAATGGGTGATTAGCATACCTTCTCCATTTGTTGCTTGAATTTGTTCTGCACCCTCATAAGAAGTAGAGGCTTGTAGTTCAGTTTCATCAGGAGTAACATGATGATTTGCACCATTGTCGACATACCATGGATTTTCTCTCATGATATTGGCACAGCAAGCATTGCACTCAAGTGATGAGGAGTATGATCATTATGATAAGAAAAATTCAGCCGATTGTGACATTCCAAAGCACCATGTCCAACTTTGTGACAAATTTGACCTTCAATAGCGAGTAGCGGTAGAAGGAAAAGATGGTAACAAACCTTGTGGTGGTCTCACAGATGAAGTAGATGCAGAAGATGAAGTATTTGGACCTTTGTTAGTAGGATATGTAGTAGCAATTCCTCTGCCATAGGAGTAGGAAGATCTACCAGCAGTTGAACGACCAAAAGATGAGTTGTAACCATTAGATCGACCTCCATAGCCTCTACCAGAAGATCTATAAGCATTCAATTAAGAAGCAAACGCTCTATTTGCGATCAGTAAAGTGAAGCTTGATTGCGATCAGTAATAACAATTTCTTCACTAAGAAGATGATTGTGCAATTCAATACAAGTAATAGGAGGATTTCTATGCCTCATAGTCAGAAGCAAATGGAATGTAGTTTTAATTGAGAGCAATAAAGTAACAACCACAAGATCTTGATCGAGACAACCTCACCAAACACCGCAAGTTGATCGGAGATAGTTTTGATTTCATTGATCAGTGTAGGAATGGATTTATTACCTTGCTTGAGAGATAAAAGCTTTGTTCGTAATTGAATCGAATGAGTTGAGGAAGCTCTTGAGAAACGTTCTTCAATACTACACTGTAGATCATGTGATGTTTCAGATCTAGAGAAATAAGCAAGAACAGATTCGAAATTGTGGAATGTATCCACAAAATAATAGATGTATCATCATCAATCCAATCAAGATAGAGAGGATTTTCGATTCCATTAAATCCGATTCACGAACATTTGTGTATTGCGGTGGACAAGGATAAGAACCATCAAGATATTTTTGGATTTTGAATTTTCGAATAACTGGTAACATAAGATTTTTCCAGGTAAGAAAATTTGTATCTGTAAGTTTGAGGTTGACAAAACGAGTTAATTGATGAATAGGAATTGCAGAGATTGAATTTGAAGTAGGATTTTCCATTGTTGAGATCAAGAAAAATCTTGAATTAGAAAATTTGACAGGAAAGACAATGTAGTTTGTAGAGAAGCGGAAGCACAGGAAAGAATCAAGAAACCTGAGAGATGTATAGTATCTCTCAGTCTGATACCATAGTTGTAAAGATCAATCTGTAATTCATTTAGATTGAAGATGAATAACAGTTGTGGAAGCCATTACACACACAGAAAGGAAAGCAAGTCTAAGAACAACATTACAGGACACAGGTGCACACTAGTGCTTTATATAGACACACTTGATGACAAATAGAAAGACAAATACTGAACCAATGAGATTAGGACAGGTGGTGATGAGTGACAGGCTGTCTCCAGGATGTATGATGACAAGATGACAGGCTGTCTTCAAGGTGTAACTGAGAGTGCAAATCTGTTCACACTCCTCTAACGAGTGTATATTTCACATTTTCTACTGATTGGTTGATTATTTAACGGATGGCCCCATTACCCTCCATGGTTAGAATCGCGACCTTCGTTACATAACTCCCTAAATTAAATCAATGGTAGAAATTAAAATGTGAAATATACACTCGTTAAGGAGTGTGCACGAATTCGCACTCTGTAACTGATAACAAGATGACTAACTGCTATTAGTGTGTGTGTCCTTGTAATGTTTATATAGGTTCTAGGAGAGCCACTTATACACCTGAAGAAATATATATAAAGGTCAGGATTCCTCATCGTAAAAGGGGCTGTAACGACAAGTCATTGAGGCTGATGCAAAGGCACAAGTGGGGGACATATTAGGAAGGAAATCAAACAATTAAGACAAACATGTCCTAAATTGACGAAGATGCTTAATGCTGCTTTAGAAGGTGAAGATCTTATGCTAACGTTACTTTGATTAATGTCTTTTCCACAAAAGTTTTGTTGCAATAAAAAGCTCATACCCCCAAACTACAGTGAAATTGGTAATACTGATTGATGGTCTCTGTGTTGACTCCCTGACTTATTCCAAAAGAAATAAAAACATAGATGTGCATATATGCCTATTAAGTGCAAGTTGGTCAGGCCACGCTTTCTCAAGTATTTTGCCACTGTTCCATTCTCGTTTAAATATCTCTTGCACTGCACTAATCTTGTTATCTGTAAAGCCAGGTGCTGCTTTCACTCTACTCCCTGTTGACACACCCAAACCTTGAGGGCACACATGTATAATGAATCCGACAGGAGCAAGTACGAGACAGCTGCTCGTAGTGGCCGCGAAAGTAAGCAACGGGTTGTGGCTCTTATACTACCAGTCATGTGCTTGTTAATATTGCTCTTCCCTTATTAATGCCCAGCCAGCACTGTAATGTAAAGCACTGTCAGATCATGAATTATACACAGTCTATGAGAAGTCAATGTATTCAGTATTGCAAAAGAATTTCTCTCTTGAGAACAAACGAACTTGAAGAGATTTGCATGAATCCGGTCTTGATTTTCAATACAAGATTGCAAATTTAGGATGATAATGTATCATTTGTTTATTTTTTTGATTTTTTTTCATCTTTTTTTCTCTTTTTTTTTCTTCTTCTTTGTTTTGCGAATGCCCTGGATCTGTACATTACAAAACCCAATTGCTCTGTTGTTGTTACTTAGGCCTTCAATTGTGAGCACTAAGAAACATAGTATGATCAGGAAAACTCAAACAAATGTCATGATCATCAAGATGTCAAAACAAAGCATCAACAACAACAGAATGATTTGAATGGGTTTGTAATCAACTAATCATCTTTGGACATTTTTGAATGCACCAGAGATGCAAATCCCCTAAGGAAAAGAGGCAAAGGTAGCACAAAGATCCTCCAAGGAAAATCTTTTACTATTGGTGTCTACTGTAAAGATCGCAGGGTCGATTCGTATTTGGTGTCCATTGCAATGGAAAATTTTCACAGGTACTACACACTCAGTGGCAGAGCCAGAGTTTATTTTTTCTGCAACAAGATTTGCAAATCAAGGGGACACTAGGAAATGAGGGGGACACTAGTCTGCAACACTAATTAATGCGACGGCTCCCTTAAACAGTTTCGTTTAAACTTGCATTACACACCCACCTTACTGCTTGCCTAGTGTCTCCTTGATTTCTGGAAATCTTGTTGCAGACTAATCTAGAGAGATTGAGAAATGCTCTTAGGTTTCTACATGGGAGGCAACTGTTGCAATCCAAAAACTCAAGAGTCAGACCATGGTCACCTAAGTCCAGTGTAAACAAGGTGTTAGAACACCCTTTACCTACGCTACAATTTCCACCGAAGTGCTATATTGAGTTTCTTTGCTCTTGATATGGGCTCCCCATTAGGGTTGAATGACCTTATAAAAGTAGGGAATATCTTTCACTCCTAACTTAGATCTGTGCCGTCTCTCATCTCTCTCTTTCTCTACTTCATGATTTTATTTTCACTCACAAATTGAAGATCCATCATGTTGAGTAATGAATCAGATTTCAGTTTTGTATGGCATATACCATGGAGAAATCATCATACAATCAATTGTCATAATGACTTATCCTCTCAAAAGTAACTTGTAACACCTTACAATCCAGCCTTCCAGCAGGAGAAGCTCCAGCTTCAACAATTTGCAGCAGAACCTGGAGAAATTGGTGGTTTATAAATCAGATTGAACCATTCGACATACCATGGAGAGATTATACAATCAATAGTCAAAGGGATCCCATTGTTATGATGACTTCTCCTCTCAAAAGTAACTTGTAATAACTTTTTCCAGCACTTCTTGATTCTTAGTTAGTGATGCTGCTGCTGCTGTTGTTCTTGTAAGGTCTTAGACTTCCTGATGACAAGTCTGAAACAGTTCTAGGTGCAAAAATCTGTCTGTCTAGAGAATTAAGGTGTTTCTGTATTTTTATCAAGAATTTTTTTTTAACTCAGTGCTTCAGAAATTTAATTTTATGAATGCTTTTGTAATTTGTCAACAGTCTCCACCGATTTTTAGTTGTGAGTTTAGAATGAGGTGATTGGATACTTGTAGCCTCTCTCTTAAGCTCATAAAGTTTGTATGTTTTTTCTATCAAATTAATACTGGTTTTTTCAGTCTAATCTAGAGAGAGATCAGTAATGGGAAATGCTCTAAGGTTTCTGTGTGGGAACTGTTTCAAGCCAATAGAGCATCAAGAATATGAATCATTGGGTCACCTTGGTTTCTTCTCCACAGATACTGTTGGTGTTGCAGATTAGCTCATGATCCTAATATTGTTTTTTTCCATTATTTAAAAAGAAAAAGGAAACTTGTATGAATCTTTCCTAATCCTATGGTGCTAAAAAATTATAGGCCGAGACTTCGGAAATTTGATTTCAGATCCCAAGGCAGAACTCTCTAGTTTTGAAACGTCTATCATTAAAACGAAAATCATCCCAACTTCATATATAAATTTGAGTGGGTCTTTATTTGATTGAAATATTATGCTTTTGAACACCACTATGGTGGAATCGGTATACACGGTGCTCTTAGGAAACAATGTTAGAAGAAGAAGGGGTGTTTTTTTGACTTTATATTAACTCACATATCTTTTCCAATTATTTTCAGGAAAATCTGCAAAACAGTCTTTACTATTAGGACCCCGATTTACAAAACAGTCACACTGTTACAAACTATTAACAAAATGATCATACTTATGTTAGGTTGAGAGTTAAATGGTGACTCACAGTTAAATATGTTAATAAAATTACCTATGTATCTGTAGTGATCTTTACTACAAAGGGGGAAGAATTCGGAGAATTCAAGATGAGGTTAAGAGAAGAAGAAGACCGAGAGACATAAGGACAACAGATTTAGAGGAAAAAACAATTTTTAATAATAATTTTTTAAAGTACCCAATGCAGAAGGGGATACAGATATAAAGCTATTGGATAGTCTGGAGACACAACCATGGCGATCATCAAGAAGATGAATCATTGTAGGATCGCCATGGTTGTGTCTCCAGACTATCCATAGCTACTGTTGGTGTTTCCACTTTGATATCACTTCTCCGGTACCTGAAAGACACAGTGGGCATGTTGCATCATCGATGGAAGCTGATTACCAAGTGGTGGTACACTATTGAATAATAGACTAGTGTATCAATATGAGATACTGGTCCATATATGTTTTGCAAAGTGCAAACAATATGCCGCAAAAATGCAAAATGGTGAGTATACTGATGCAGGGCGGAAGCGTTGAATAGAAATAATAATACTAAAACCACATGTTTCCGAGATACCACTCTCAAGGAAAAACACTACTTTTTCGTTAACCAAAATCTTCTCCTCTAATATGAAAACATGGAGCTCTTTATATATAGATAACTCCTTTTCAAATAATCAAATATTTCCTAAATAAATTATCAAAATGCTTATTACCAAAACTAAGAGATATTTCTAACTAATATAAAATCCCTAACTAAATTATCATATTTCTAGAATATACTTAATAAATCTTTTTATTGATAAAAAAAATTAAGATTTTACACTTTTAGTTGGTAGCCGAGCTACAAGCTGGGCACCAACCCCTTTCTGAATAACAAATTAATTATAATATACTTAATAAATAAAAATAACATAATTAATTATAATATATTCTGCTACATTTATTAAAATAAAATTAAAGAATAGTAGAAATATGCAAGCAGATTTTGTTTCCATGAATACTCCACCAAGTATTCATGGAAGCTACGATCAAAGACTAAGAAGTCAAACCCAATACTAATCAGAATATAGATATGAGGACAATTAAACTTAGAAAAATAGTAATATTCATGATATTTGTATATTAAGGATGGTCTAAGTTTTATATATTTACAAAATCAAATCGAGTAGTATTATTCAACCCGTGAGAGTATGGGCAAAAAGAGCTCTACCTACCCGTAAGAGTTGCGCTTATCGGGCGGTAAATCTCAAACAAGAGTAAAAATGTGGAATAGTAAAAATTGGGGCAAGTAACTTATAATCCTACACTTTTTTTATTTCTTCATATTTATTCACAATTCCAAAATGCGAATACAGCACAATACCTTCTGAGATCTGTAGCCGCCGCCACAAACGATTTGTAGATCGAAGGAAAGGAAGATGAATAAACAAGAAGATACGAGAGAAGAAGGTCTTAAATCTAATTTGTTGTTAGTAAAGAGGATTCAGGGGGTTATACACATACAGAATCATAAGAAGAAGAATGGTTCGATTTGGATAATAGATCGGTTTGAACGGAATCGGAAATGGGGTTTTCAATGCATCAATCGTGTTGAGGGCAATTCAAAATAGAGTCATGGCATGGAGAACGTCCAGAAGTGTAAGTCCTTTAATGGGTTTGTTGTTCAAGGAATTTTATGATAATGAATTGTCTGATTCTTGTATCTAAGCTGAATATTCTTACCAATTTATATTCGATTATGAGTTGGTTTGGTTGCATCTCGATTGTTACTTGTCTTGTGAAGTCAGATAGATTCAGATTGATTCTATTTCCTTTTATGTGAGTTATTCTTGTTTTAAGGCGTTCCAAATTCTCTTATCAGACACTAACAATAACAATGAAATGCCCCTCAGATTATCACGCATCGTTAGAAACTAAGCTATCCTTGCTAAAGCTCTCAGCACATTGACAGTGATCAGGAGGAGCATACCAACAATGAGCAGTGACAAATTGACCAAGATGCCTAATGCTGCTTTAGCAGGTGAAAACCTTATGGTAATTCATGTCTGAAATCTCAATGTAATGAGGACCTTATGCTAACATCACTTTCATGTCTGAAATCTCAATGTAGTGAGAACCTTTTCATGTCTCTTTCTTGATAATCATTTAGATGTTCTGAAATATCTATGTAGAGACAGATTCATATATGTTTGAAATCTTCAGCATTGCATTATTAAATATAAGTGGCATAATTAGTAGTTTGTTTTCTGAGACATACGAAATTAGGTCCTTACTTGAGTATCGGGATTGGCCGAATAGTGAACATATTAATGTTGTTGCATCTAGAGTGAAAGATTCCATGATAGGTCAACTTACTCACTGAGACTTGTTGTGAAAAGCATGTTACACATAATAGTAAACAGAAAGAAGAAGCATCCTAGTGCAATATAGAATAAAACATATCTGGGAGGCCTAAACAACAGAATTTGGAATAAAATATCAGTAGTCAAATGTGTAAACCCTTACTCGCTACATGGGCCATTTTTAGTCATAAATAAGTAGTGAGTAGTGACACTTTATTCGTAGCTCCCTTATCTTGATGCAGTTCTGTTATAAATAAGTATTCTATCTCATAAACCATCTAACTTTGTGCTGGTTTGTTATTCGGATACCAAACCATAATGTACCAACATCACAAACAACTGAATTCGGGGAAAGATCCTCTTTCTTATCCTGAATTCATTTCTGCTTTTGATGCATCTCACAGATCCAGAAAAATGCATTGGGGTTGGATCGTGTGAACTATTTGGTTTATTACGCAGTTCTGATTACCTAATCAAACTTAGTATCTGTCTCGGTATGATGAATGAGTTCATTTTTGTTTTTTCTCCCTTTCAGATATTTCCATACTGCAACCACTCTAGAGGAAACCCATCGCCTTCACCTTGTTCTTAATCAAACCCCTAGAAACTGTAAAGAAGCATTTACCATGTCATTTTCACTCCAGGTTTGTTTAATTCAAGTGGAGTTTTGAATCTGAGTCACACAATCATTAGGTTCATGTCCACTGAAATTGCTTCTGTTTTTGTCTTTTTCAACCGCTTTAGTTTGTTTTAGCTCTGTATGTGTTGGTATTCAAGATCTTTCTTGAACATGTGTGAACTGTTAGTTAGTCGCCAAATTGACATGGTTTACTGTTAGTTATATCTCCATATTATTATATAGGATATGGCTCACAGATGTTCTGAAATTTGTGTAACATATTTATTGTATGGAAGTCTTTTGTGATATCTGTGTGTCTTCATAATGTGTATATAGGTTTGAGACTTTGAGGAGAAGCTACACCTGAAGAGATGTATCTAAAGGTCAGGTCATTCTTTCTCTAGTATTTGCCACTGTCTCCTTATAGAAACTCGAGTCAGGTTTAGTGGAGGTGGCACTAAATTGTATTGACTGTCAGTTTCATCGCCGTTTAAATATCTCTTGCACAGTTGCACTGAGCTAATCTTGTGGATATCTTCTGTAAAACCAGGTGCTGCTTTAGTTCCGCTTCCTGTTGACAGACCCGCGACCCGCTTGTGCAGTTGTGCCTGAGATAGCACACATGTATAAGACAGGAGCAAGTACTAGACAACTGCGCAGGGCGCAAAAATATGCAATGGGGTTGATGCAGTGATATGCAATAAGATTTGTTTAGTTTGTAAGGTTTTGGGTTCTCCGTAAACCCAGCAGAATTTGTCAAAATAAAAAAAAAAAGCAATAGAAAATACAAAGATTTGGAAAGAGTGATAACTTGGAGAACAACAGATTCCAATTTGCAATGACCCTTGGGAGCTGTGAGATCAAAGTTGGATTGTTGTGCCTTTGTTTGAGAGGATTTTGACAAACACCCTGAAATAAGACGGTAAATACCAACATTATAGCTATTCAAATCTCTGGCTAAACAAAGAATGAACTACTGTGAGAATTTTAATGGCTACTATCTAATGTTTTTGCCAGCCAAAAACAAATGTTCATTGTGGTCCATGGTAGTTTGCTACTATTTCTGCAGTCTTCTCTTGCTTTCCATTAGTTTATATTATAGTTTTCCATTCTCCTTTTCGAAACTTGATTCATTTCTGTAAATTCTTGTTGCAGACTAATCTAGAGAGATTGAAAGAGGATGGGAAATGTTCTTAGGTTTCTATATTCGAACTGTCGCAAGCCATAAACTCAAGAGTCAGACCATGGTGTCTCAATATCTACTACTGCGAGTGTTTTATCTCTTGTTCGTGATCTTAGTAACTATGAAAACAGTTCTCAGGTAAAATTCAGCAGCTTTTACTTTAGTCATCATCAAAATTATGCAAGAGCAGGCCAGTATATTCTTCATATTACTCAACATGGATTTTCTTTTGTGCAAATACTGAGCCATTCTATTTCCAACTTCTCCCAACTCCAACAGAATCTAAGTTAAACAAACAGCTTACTTGTTCACCTAAACGCTACTATTTCCACCCAAGTGCTATATTGCGCTCTTTGCTGTCGATAAGGGCTCCCAATTAGGGTTGAATGACCTTATAAAAGTAGGGCATATCTTTCCTTCCTAACTATTAACTTAGATCTGTGCCGCCTCTCATACTCTTCTGCATTATGATTTTCTTTTCGGTCACAAATGGAAGATCCATGTTGAGTAATCAATCAGATTTCAGTTTTGTATGGGAACCCTTGCACATACCATGGAGAAATCATCATACAATCAATTGTCATAATGACTTCTCCTCTCAAAAGTAACTTGTAACACCTTACAATCAAGCCTTTCAGTTGGACAGGCTTCAGATTCAACAAATTGAAGCAGAAGCTGTGAGAATTTAGGGTTTATACATCTTATCGTACCTCGACAGGGATTCCATTGTCATAATGACTTCTCCTCTCAAAAGTAACTTGTAACTTTTTCTAGTACTTCTTCATTCTCGGTTAGTGATGCTGCTGCTGCAGGTGTTCTTCTTGTAAGGTCTTGAACTTCCTAATGACAAGTCTGAAACAGTAATTAAGTCTTTCTGATGACTCCCAACCATTTTTCCATAATCCATATTGCTCTAATGTGTTTCTTTATTTTTATTAAGAATTTTGTAAATCAGTTTTAATTATGAATAAACCCAGTTTCAAAAATTTAATTTTGTGAATGTTTTTGCAATTTATTAGTGGCAAGGCTCCTCCAATTTGGGTCTTAAAGGTTCAGGGTACTGCGACTAAACCATGTCAGAAAAATGTCCTAAGAGCTTTAGTTTGTTTGTAACCGAAAGGTATGTATACAACTTTATGAGGTTAAGAGCTGATTTGCCTGGTTTGTCTTTGCTTCTCTCTTAAGCTCATAATGTTTGTATGTTTTTTCTATCAAATACTGGTCAGTCTAATCTAGAGAGAGATCAGTAATGGGAAATGCTCTAAGGTTTCTGTGTAGGAACTGTTTCAACCCAATTGATCTTTAAGAATATGAATCATTGGGTCATCTGGTTTCAGACCCCAAGGGAGATTCCAGGAATGCAGTCAATCCCTACTTCAACATGCAAGGGCAAGAACCACAGCATTGCCATTCTTTTGGGCTTCAAGAAAGCTGAGAAGTGGTAGTCAACTTTACATCCTTTCTTTTCTGACTGTTGTACTCGAACTTGTAAATGTTGGGATGGATTCACCTGAACAACCATCTGGATTGATTGAACTTGCGGCACAAATGGAATAACACTTGTTGGCTAGACATCAAAAACCAAGACTTATCTGTGACTGTTGTCTTGGTCCTGACTCCGGTCCATCATCCCCCCAGCTTAAGGTGCAACACATGTTGCAAGCCTGAAAAAATCAAACAGTAGTTGTAAGATACTGAACCTGCTAAAACCCTAACTCCCTTAAAACTATCTTTCCAAGCGGAAAGGATTCAAAACACTATGCACTTTGCGCCTCCTCAAGGTAGAAGATGAAACAAGAAATCCGAGAGACAAATTTGTAGAGTACGGAAAAAGGAAGATCAAGAACACAAGAAATTAAATATGGAAGTTATTGTAAGACAAAATGTTATCAAATCTAAGTTATTGAAGATTTGGGTGATGCAAATCCAGATGAAGAAGAAAAAAAAGAAGGGTTAGTTTTGAGATAATGTTCCTTGAACTTTTGTGAAGATTGTTTTGGTTTCACAAGTGGAAATTACGTACCGATTGGTGTATGCAAAAAATATTGCTGATGGGGACTGCTTAGTGGCTCAGTGTTTCCAATGTTGTGCGAATAGCAGTGTTGCAACGATTGAAAGCAGTGCATCCCTGGATTATGTGACGGCAGATATGCATTTTATAGAACATTCTGGTTGTGGATGCTGGTGACACTTACAACAAAAGAAGAGTCAGCAAACAAATATGGTGTCTCTGCAACTACAGTTGTTGTTGTTTCAGCTCTTGCTCATGATCTCTTGAACTATGAGCACACTTCTCAGGTATAATTCAACTCATTTATTAGTTTACTTTTTATTTGTCTTGGTGAGATAACATCAAATTTCTTGATTTGAAGGTTCCTGAAGGGCTTGGTCAGCATGTTGCATCATCAAAGAAAACTCAAGCCAAATGGTAAATAGTACATGTCCGAGGATCTTGAAATGAATTTTCCCAAGGCTGCTAATTGTCCGTTCAATTTCTGCACATCTTTTATGGTAGCTGGGGATGGCATATCTAGTATGGCTTGATCTTTCGTTGGATCTACCTCAATTCCTCTCTTGGAGACTATATGACCCAAGAACTTCGCTGACTCAACTCCAAAGATGCATTTAGCAGGATTTATCAACATCTAATATACCCTCATCTGTTCAAAATCTCCTTCAAAGCTTCCACGTGTTCTCCAGATTCTTTGGTTTTTACGAGCATATCGTCAACATGGACTTCCAACTTCGTGTGTACCCATTTGGTGAAGATGTTTTCTACCATTCGTTGGTATATAGCTCCTGCATTCTTCAATCCAAAGGGCATCCTCGTATAATAATATAATCATCTAGGACCAAAAAATGTTGTATGTTCTTGATCTTCTTCGGAGAGTGATATTTGATTATAACCCGAATATGTCCTAGGTGTTAAACCACACTTTACCCTACAATATAATTTCCACCCAAGTGCTATATTGAGTTTCTTTGCTCTTGATAAGGGCTCCACCATTAGGGTTGAATGCCCTTATAAAACTAGGACGTATCTTTCACTCCAAACTATAAACTTACCAGATCTGTGCCGCCTATCTTTCATCTCTGCTTCATGATTTTCTTTTCACTCACAAATGCTAGATCCATGTTGAGTAATGAATCAATTTTCAGTTTTGTATGGCACATACCATGGAGAGATCATCATACAATCATTTGTCATAATGACTTCTCCTCTCAAAACTAACTTGTAGCGTCTTTGAATCCTCCCTTCCAGCAGGAGAGGCTCCGTATTCAACAAATTGCAACATAAGCTGGAAGCTGGGGTTTATAAAATAGATCGAACACGTGAAATACCATGGAGACCGACATCATTGTCATAATGACTTCTCCTCTCAAAATTAACTTGTAATTTTTCCGGCACTTCTTGATTATCGGTTATTGGTGCTGCTGCTGTTCTTCTTGTAAGACTTCCTAATGACAAGATCTAGGTGAAAAATTCAGTCTATCTCAAGACTCCCAACCATATTTCCATACTCCATATTTTTATCCAGAATTTTGTAAATCAGTTCTGCAATTTAATTATGAATAAAACCCTGTTTCAGAAATTTAATTTTGTGAATGATTTGCAATTTATCAACAGTCTCCACCTACTTTTAGTATCAAGGCGGTGCACACCATTTTTAACAAATTGCCCAAATATGGGTCTTGTGACTAAACCATGTTAGAAACGTGGAAGAGCTTTAATTTGCTTGTAATTGAGAGGGTGAGTGCATGTCATTTTCGATTGGGTCTCCATGGTTTCTCCACAGCTACTGTTGGTGTTTCAGATCTAGCTTATGATTATTTCACCAAAAGAATACTTAGAAAAAGGCAACTTGTATGAATCTACATTAATCCTAAAAATTATAGGCCGAGACTTCTGAAATTTGAAACTTTGATTCAGACCCCAAGGGAGATTCCAGCTATACAGTCAAATCCCTACTTCAACATGCAAAGGAAAGCACCACATGGGGCAGACTGTTAACATATATCCTTATTTAAGGATAAATATTGTTTCCTAGTATATAGGATCTTTGCTTTATCACAATATATTTTTAGCTCTATATATTCATGAGTCATGGTAATATGATATATTATCATAATAAAGAATTATCTTCTTCTCAATCTCATATTTGTGAAGATGGTATCTATGAGCTAGGGTTCTTGAATCATGGGTAGTGATTCGAATTATACCAAAATAAATCTAAACAAAAAGGGCGGATGGAAAACAAATGCACTCCTATTATCGTTCAATCAAGGTGCATCATTCAAGCCTGGGATTGTTCTTGATGAAACAAACTATGACTTGTGGTCACAAATCATGGAGATGCATATTCTTTGAAAAGAAAAAACTTCTTTTATTATGGGAAGAACAAGAAAACCTACCGAGGAAGATCCAAAATATGAAAAGTGGCACACAGATAATCAAAAGGTCAAGAGATGGTTGTTGATGTCTATGTCACCTGAAATCATGAAGAGATATATTCGGTTACCTACCGCTAGAGAGATCTGGGATGCATTATCTAAAGCCTTTTATGATGGAGATGATGAGATGCAGGTGTTTACTCTAAACCGACGAGCGTTTTCGGCAAATCAAAATGGCAGAGCTCTCTCAACTTATTATGGAGAACTAACTGAAATCTTTGGAGAGTTGGATCATCGTGACAAGGTGGTTATGGAGAATCCTAATGATGTTGAAGCCTATCGAAAATCAATACAGCGCCTAAGGGTGCATATATTCCTTGCTGGATTAGATGAAAGTTTTGAGCAGATCCGTGGTGAAATCTTGAGAAAGGATCCTATTCCTGAATTGGAATCATGTTATTCACTTGTTCGTCGTGACTCTGTTCGACGTACAACGATGACAAAAGAATCGGAAGAAGTTGAACCTACTGCTATGGCAACTCGAAACCGGTACAATCAAAAGGGGTCTTTTCATAGATACTCAAAGACTGAGGTGGACAAGTCATCACTTAAGTGTACACATTGTAATCAATCTGGACATACAACTGACATGTGTTTCGAGTTGGTTGGATATCCATATTGGTGGGATCAACATATGGAGAGGAAGAAGGAGACAAAGAAGAATTCCGTGCTCCAATGACTTCAACAAAGAAAGGAAAGGATTCCATGGTAATATCTCGCTTCATTAGAGGAGGACAGTAACGATGGTAAGTTTTTAAATGTTTCTTCACTTGTTTCGAATAATTCATGGATAGTTGATTATGGTGCTACAGACCATATGACATGCGATTATAAAAAAGTCTCTTCCCTTAAACCATCCTTAAAAAAACAAGTCTCTCTCGCAAATGGCTCACAGAGCTCAAATTACTTGGTGAAGGGTCAATATCTCTCACTCAAAGTTTAGACTTAGATTCTGTCTTAGTAGTTCCTACATTAGACTGTAATCTCCTGTCAGTTTCCCAAATAACTAATACTTTACATTGTGTGGTAATATTTTGGCCTGACTGTTGTGTTTTTAAGGACATCACAACGAAGCAAACGATTGGTTATGGTGTTAAGCGTGGGAAGCTATATTATCTGGATTTGGTGTCAAGTAGTTCGGATAAACTGCGTCAAGCTCTTCTTGCTGATGGTTCTGAGGGGGAGAGACAAAAATCTCAAATTTTGTTATGGCATCGACGATTGGGACATGCGTCGTTTGGTTATTTAAAAAAATTATTTCCTAGTTTGTTTACAAAACTTGATATTTCTAGTTTTCATTGTGAAGTATGTGAACTTGCAAAAGGCCATCGTGCTTCTTTTCCATTATCATTCAATAAGAGTCCAGTTCCTTTTATGATCATACACTCTGATGTTTGGGGCCATCTAAAACTACTACTCTCGGTGGTTCAAAATGGTTTGTTACTTTTATTGATGATTGCACTAGAATGACGTGGGTGTGTCTCATGAAAAGCAAAAGTGAAGTTACCAACTTGTTTCAAAAGTTCCATAAGATGATTAGCACTCAGTACAACAAACAGATTCAAGTTCTTCGTAGTGATAACGGTGGTGAATATATGGATTCTGACCTTCAACATTATTTAGAGGGACACGGAGTTATTCATCAAACTACTTGCTCTAATACGCCTCAGCATAATGGAGTAGCAGAGAGAAAGAATCGTCACTTATTGGAAGTGGTCCGTGCTTCATTAATAGAAGCACATATGCCATTGATGTTTTGGGGAGAGGCACTTACTTCTGCAGCATATCTTATAAATCGAGTGCCATCCAGTACCATTGTGTTTCAAACACCCCATCAAGCTCTTGGTGAAGCAGTTGTGTCTCCAACTGTTCCTAATCTTCCGCCTCATGTGTTTGGTTGTGTAGCTTATGTTCATCTGCACAAGAATCAACGTGATAAGTTGGCTCCTAGAGCTCTGAAGTGTGTATTTGTGGGATATGCAACAACTAAAAAGGGATATCGTTGCTATCATCCTCCAACCAAAAGAATGTTTGTTACTATGGATGTTGTATTTCATGAAGATACTATGTATTTTTCATGTGAGTCTGAACTTCAGGGGGAGTACCATAAGGAAATTCAGACTCTTAACTATGATGAAGATATATCGGAAATCGATGTCTCTGTTATTGTCAATTCTGATGATATACCTCAAGAAAATTTTGATGAAGGTTCTTCAAGAGAAGAAACAGAAAGTACAGTATTGGATCGTGCTGTCGAGATTCAAGATGAGGTTATGATAGAAGAGATTCCAGAGTCTACGTTACCTCAAGAAGATGAAACACCAAACCAATCGCTCATGCACGGATGTTCTTGAAGAATCAAGGAAACAACTTCCACAACGTATAAATAGAGGTATTCCTAAACCTAGATATGAACCTGAAATCTCTAGTAAGGTTAAGTACCCTATGAGTCATTATGTCTCTCACCATCGTTTGTCTAAAGCTAATAAGGCATTCGTGAATCAACTATCTACTGTTTTTATTCCTAACAATGTGCAGGAAGCATTAGCAGATCCAAAATGGAGAAGAAGAATTGAGGTCCCTGTTTCAGAATGATACTTGGGATTATGTTGATTGTCCAAAAGGAAGAAAAATTGTGGGGTGTCGTTGGATTTTCACCATTAAATACAAGGCAAATGGTGAGATTGAACGTTATAAAGCAAGATTAGTTGCTAAAGGTTACAAACCAAACTTACGGTATCGACTATACGAAACTTTTGCTCCAGTAGCGAAAATCAACACTGTCATTTAGTCTTGTTATCGCTTGCTGCAAACTTGGATTGGCCTTTGCAGCAGTTTGATGTAAAGAATGCCTTCTTGCATGGTGAATTAATCAAGAAGTTTACATGGAGCTCCCACCTGGCATTTCGGTTCCAGGATCTCATGGTAAGAAGGTATGTAAGCTAAACAAGTCATTATATGGACTAAAACAATCTCCCGGGGCCTGGTTTGGAAGATTCACCAAATCTATGAGAAACTTTGGATATCACGAGTAATTCTGATCATACTTTGTTCATAAAGAAAAGGAAGGATAAAATTACTGCTCTTATCATATATGTAGATGATATGGTGGTAACAGGAAATGATCCAGAGGAAAGGAAATCTTTGCAAAGATACTTATCAAAGGAATTTCAAATGAAAGATCTTGGTTCATTGAAATACTTCCTTGGGATTGAAGTTTCTCGATCCAGTGAAGGAATTTTCTTATCACAAAGGAAATATGTTCTTGATCTCTGCTAAAAGAAGTGGGCATGTCAGCATGTCAACCCGTCCATACACCTTTAGAAGAAAAGGTAAATCTCTTGTATTGAACCTGATCAAGTTCCTACTGATAAAAGAAGATATCAAAGACTTGTGGGGAGATTGATGTATCTATCTCACACAAGGCCGAGATCTTGCTTATGCACTCGGTGTTGTTAGCCAATTCATGCACAATCCACGTGAACAACACATGAATGAAGTTTTACGTATTTTGAGGTATTTGAAGTCTGCTCCTGGAAAAGGAATTTTATTCTCTAAAAATGAAGATCATAGAAAGGTTGTGGCATATACTGATTCCGATTATGCGGGAGAAATCGATGGCGGAGACGTTTCATCGCAGCTACTTTACCTTTGTGGGAGGTAACTTAGTTACTTGAGAAGTAAGAAACAAAATATTGTTACACGATCAAGTGCGGAGGCTGAATTCGGAGGTATGGCGGATGGCATTTGTGAAACCTTGTGGTTAAGGCTTCTCCTTAAGGATTTGGGGGCTCCTCTCAAGGATCCTATTATTCTTTATTGTGATAACAAAGGCTGCGCGTGATATTGCTCATAATCTGTTCAAAGACGATCGTACTAAACATGTTGAGGTTGACAGGTTCTTCATCAAAGAGAAGTGGACAACAACATTATTGAGCTGCCACGGTTCGATCCGAAGAACAACTTGCAGATATTCTCACACATGGAGTGTCAAGCAAAAATACTTGGTTTTTTCCGGACAAGTTGGGCATGTGTGATATCTATGCACCAACTTGAGGGGGAGTGTTAACATATGTCCTTATTTAAGGATAAATATTGTTTCCTAGTATATAGGATCTTTGCTTTATCACAATATATTTTTAGCTCTATATATTCATGAGTGTGTAACTTAATTGATATGATTATCATAATAAAGAATTATCTTCTTCTCAATCTCATATTTGTGAAGACAGACATGCAGTCACACACTGCACATGTGCGATTTCCTGGATTGTATGATCATCCAGCAGCACAACCTGCCCCGATAAGGAAACCCCCATCACATAGTTTCTTGAAAGGGGGTGGTGGAAAAAATTAGCATATTAAAATGATGTAGCTATGGGTTTTTATTAGTTCTTTGTAAAATGAGAAACAGCTCGGTAACTTTTTTTAATCAAAGCAGCAGTGAAAAATCTGTTACTAACTCATTTTCAGTTTCCAGTATTCTAACATATCAAACCATTTCACAACGATCGAGACAATGTGTAAAAGATTCATGTTATTGCTAATTATGGTCTTTAGTCACCGACGTCCCGGCAAGCATAAATATCCTCGAGCTGTTTTCTTAAAGTCTCAATCTCCCTGCTTGCATCTCGGTTACCATTTCCCTCTCTCAGACTTGTTTCCAAGATTGATAATCTTTTAGTTTTGCTATTTACCTGTTCACACATGAACACATAGGTTAAGAATATGAAGAATGACAGCATGTTATTAAAAAGATTTTTTTTTTTTTACTAGGGATTTTAATTTCATTCTGACCCTTCGACTTGGCCATCGTTTCACCCCAAATTGCCGGCATTTTTTCTTGAGCACCGTAGTACAAATTTGTAGTTCTTTAGCTACCGAATTTATCGGAACGTGGAACCGTCTGGTCAGGTCGCTTAGTGTCAATGTCTTTGTCCTTTGCCTCTGTATACCATTAAAAATAAATTTAGAACACCCAAAGAAGTTCAAAATCTTACGTACATATCTGAGTTTGTAAGCTCTTAAAACTGTTACCTGTGTTGAGAGACGAGGCCTCAGAGTTCTAGTGTCATTTGTATTTGCTGGAGTTCGATTTTCCTCCTCTGCACCAATATGACGTGCCTCTGTATAATCTATCAACAAAAGAATATTACACATCCTGTAAAATTCAAGTATTCATGGTTGGCAGTTTTATTTCAGCAGTAAAACTGAAACCATGCAAATCATGCATATTAAGAGACATAAAATGGCATGTGCCTACCTGGTGGAGGGTTGGGTTCAACTGGATAAACGTTATTGACCCAGTTAAGTCCATAGCATAATGCATCATAGTAAACCGATAATGGATCTTGCAATAAAACATATCCTTCTCGAGTACGGTCTTGACAATACTGAACTATGAACTGCTTTACACTTTCCATGCTTTGCATTGTGAAACTGCAAAACCAAATGAAATATCTATGTCAGGCCGTGGGACACTATCCATCACATACAAATGCCTATACTTATAAACGTCAAAACTTACTCGACCATTTGATGGTTTACTATAGGAGGTCCATCGATAACGTTAGTCCGCATCTCATAAATAGCATGGCATATAAAACCAATTCTTCCGTGAATCTCAAGCTTCACACTGTTTGCGCCTAGACACAGTAAGTTATTCAAACAACCAAATCAGAAACATTATGCACTTGGAAGCTATGTTGTAAAAGGCGCTAGGAAAGGCGAGGCGAGGCGCCAAGCCCAGCGCCTAGCGCCTTTGGCGCCCTAGGCGTTTTAGAAAAAACAGGAATGTAGTATAATTTGGCGCCTGGGAGCCTTTTTTTCCAAGGCGCCAGCCTTACGCCTAGTGTGCCTTTGGCGTTTAAACGCCAAAGGCGCTCGCCTTTACAACATAGCCTGGAAGTAAAAAAAAATCATGGAATCACACAGCATTGAGAGATATTTACTGAGCATACCATTTTCGTGGATGATTTCTCGAAGGACATGACAGTAACTACAATTAAACGGAGCCGGAACAGGAGGCCAAACCGCTAAACTGGAACAACGGAATTCGTCTCAACTTGATCACCCACATTACCAACATATTCAGGATTTTCACCCTCAACACCGTTGGTCGTAAAATCCACATTAGGAGAATTGTTAAAATTATATTCATTGTCATCGTTCATAACAGGATTTTCAGTATCCCAATAATCGAACTGATCCCCATCATTATGTTGCAAGTTGCCATTAAGCAATTCATCAAGACCCGGATCATCGAGATTCAAAGTTGGGTTACTTTCTTGAAAGTATCGCGCAACAAAGTCGTCCATATCAAATGGGTCTTCTTCTACATCCGGCATTGTTGCATCCCCTCTCCCTCTCTCTTTCTATGCGCTGCGGATTTTGCGACACAGACTGGTGGTGAAACACACCAATGGCGGCCTCTGGATACTGTAGAGAGAGAGAGAAAGAAATCACAAAAACCCTGTAATCCCCAAGCACCAAAATTTGGTGCTTGAGACGGGCATTCAACGATCGATGAAGAAAATCAATTGCAAGAAAAATTATGTGTAGAAAAGTATGTAGAGTGAGAAATTGTGTTAATGAGTGTTAAGAATGATAACAAAGACGAATGTGCGGGAATTGGCGGTTAATTACCGTTGGGACCAATTGCGGTTATCTTTCAACTTTTTTCAAACGTTTGGAGTTCATTTTTTATGTCGGGTCGGGTCGGGTCGGTCGGGTGAGTTAGCAACAGAGTACCCGAACCATTAAATATCCTTGCATGAGTCCATGACCAACCAGGCAACATCCATTGGAATGGAGGGTTTCAAATACTTCCAACTTTTTTGTTACACCGATACTACTCTTCAATTGCCTAAACTATCCCCCTGCTGCAATTTCCTAACTTAAGTTCTTTCTTAACTTTAGTATTTCTATATTTAGTTTCCATAACCAGTTAGAATCTTTATTTAAACTGGAACCCTAGAAGGGTATATATATATAAGTATCTTGCTGTAGAACTATGAATTAATATTATCAATCAAATATTTTCACGGTGATATAATCCCAACCGAAGCAGCATGCCTAATGCCTTTTTGAACTCCTTGATTGCATGCATTACTGGAGGGAAAAAAACAATTTTGAATCGTAAGATACGTAAAACTAATCTTCCTGATGAATTGGTGATTGAAAGTATTCTGACGAGATTACCATTCCAGACTCTAGGCATTTGTTGTTGCGTCAGTAAGTTATGGAACAATTCAATCCTTAATGATCCAAGATTTTCTTTGATTCACTATGCTCAAAACAAAAATAAAGTATCACTAATCTTTAATGTACTTAATGAATTGAGAGGCGGCAGGAGATATGCTAACACTTTTAGTTTATTAGGACGAGAAGAGGCAAAGGATATGAGATATCTCTACGCTTTAAATACCAAAAATAAATATGAAATAGTAGGTTTTTGCAATGGTATTCTTTGTATGAAAGAAGTCGGTGCACTTAATGATACTCGTAATGCAGTAGTTGTCGTTAACCCGATCAGGGGTGAAACACTTATCCTCCCTTTTATACGTCCTACCCGGGAATACATCAACTTGTGTCATGGTTTTGGTTTTGATTCATTATCACAAGTATACAAGGTTGTAATGATTTTCTATTCGGAAGCCAGTAACGAGTTTCTTTGCATGGTCATTACATTGGGAACTAAGTCATGGAGAAAGATAGTAACTAGCACTTTTGATATCCCACCACCACCCGGTTTTTCTCCTTTTCCAAGTCGAATGATCACTGGAGTAACGTTATGTAGACAAGCCACCCTTTGCGGGGGTTATCTTCTTTGGGGGACGAAGACTAATGGCATTCAACTGCTGCTCTCGTTGGACCTCCACAACGAGAAAATTCAGTTCATCCGATTCCCGATTGAATGTACTCCGACAATTACAGCGACAACTAAGCGTCGGTATTTAGCAGATGATCATCTTCTGGAGTTTAAAGGATACCCTTGTATAGCACGTTCTAAGAGGATAGCAGCAAGATCCAACAATCACCATTGCGGTCATCGTTGTAAATATCAGACTGGTGTTTGTTGTTGTTGTTACAAGGTTAGTATGTATTTATTAAAGGACAAGGACAAGCAAGGATGGGTCCGGGGGAAAACTTTCGATGTTCAGATTATGGATCAGGAAAGCCTTTGTTCTTACTTTGACACTTGTGCTGCTACACCTCCTACACGGATACTGACTTTCTCCGATCAGGTATTACTGTATTGGTTTAATGGGGAACGTCTTGTATTCTACAATTTGCAAGAGAAACTTCTCAAAGTGGTGGAATGCTCCCGCTTCAATCCTATTGTTTTTCAAACTAAGATGAAGGAAGACCATTGCCCGTCAATAGATTATCAGCTGCACGCTCAAATGGAGAACATCGTTTCTTTAAAAACCTTCATTCCAAAAGAAGCTGAAACTAGTGTATCTGATCGTCCTGATAAGAGACACCGTTTCAGTAATACCCTAGCAGCAGGATGGCTGACTACTGGAAAAACAACACGTACTTATTATGTTTTCTCTTAGTTTACTTAATATTTTCCTTTAATGTTGACTCATTAACATTATAAGTAAGTATATCATTCAAGCAGCATCTGAAATTAAATTACCACAACAACAACCAAGCCTTAACCAACGGTTCGACCAAAACTAATTGGGTTAAACTACAATAAAAATTAAAAATTAAAATTACAGGTCTTGAACCGTATCAGCAAAGACGATTGAGCCAGTCAAGCTCTTGTTTTGTAGACTTGGACCAATTTGGTTGGATCCAAGTGCAGTTTGAAAGCCATCCTTCTGTCTCATAAAAACTGTTGAGAGAATGTTGATTCTTCCCAGAAGAAGAGTGATAACTACCTGTTTCCAGAGAATATAATAAAATCCCTTCTCCATTCGGATATACTCTGGGGAAACAGATCATGTTCTCCATCTGGCTATTCGGAGCGATCGCCGACAAACATGAAGTCTCGCTGATGAACAACATATACTTCCCCAAACTTTCGACTTTAACCCATTCCATTACGGAGAAATCCAATCTAAATATCCTGACTGCCGCACCTAGATGTCCCAGCTTGACTAATAAAAGATCTCCTCCACACTCCACCAGCAAATTTGGATGCATATCATTCTTGAATATTTTCTTGGGCTTTCCAAGTACACTCCAGCCGCCATCTTTCATAATGTCATAAGCCCCTAAAGTTCCATCACAATCTACACAATAAAAAACGCCTTTGTAGGATATTGGGACAGTACCATGGCAAATATCAAACTCGAACGGAAACCAAATATCATCACCCCTCATAGCGATTAAGATATACGGGTCAAAGGCGCATTGATCAATGGCGAAAACTGCACAGTTCGGAGAAGTCGGCGAATCATCCAAACAAACAATGGAAATGCTGTGACAGTAATCTGGCAAGTCTGGAAGTTCAATGATTTCTCTTGTGAACGGATTGTAAAAGAAAATCTTCTTCTCTCTTGACATTAGCAGCCAACCATCCTTTTGATAACGGATCGTAGCACCTTGTACCAATTCACAGGAACTCATGAGGTATGTCTCGTTATCGTGCACTAACTCATGAGGTATGTCTCCTTTTGACTTGACGGTCCAGATCTAGGTACCAACCCATAATTTTTTAAATGTTGGGTGCCAAAGTAATGTGTTGGTCATTTGCCGGGTACCAAACATTAAATATCCCTTATTTAGATACAAAGGCTGAATGAGCTCTGTGAAGATGAAACCGTATCACTGGTTATGGTTAATGCAGTACAAATCAGCTAAGTGGATTGGACTAGCATCATTAAAGGTTACAACACGTTATGAGGCTTCAATTTGCATATGTAAGTGAGACATTTCTTCTGTGATTACATACTAAAAAGTAAGAGTTCATAATGAGTTGTTGGGTTGATAGATGAACATGGAATATAATAAACAAATACTCAAGGATTAAGTACCTCAAATGCCTAATTATGTGTCGTTGATCGAAAACCTTAAGTAGAAATTGTAAAACGTTAAAAAAAAAAAAAAAAATTTATGACATTTTTGGGAGATTATAGAAACAAATAACAACATATATACATGAATCTTTTTTCCGAAGTAAATTGACTAATTATCACTAAACTGTATTTGAAAGTGTAAAAGTGTACCTAGACACTATTCAAAGCAACAAATAAAAAACAACATTCAAAGATGAAAGGTCATGGCTAACCCCAAATGTCAGCTACCACCAAAAGGTTGAGCCCCGGCCGTAGGCCGGGGTGATACCTAGTAAATATTAAATGGCCTCACGTGCCAAAAACGGATACTTGTTTTGAGGCACATATTTGCCCAAATTCGGCTGAAAAGTTATCTGCCGAGAACCTCTGAGTTATCAGCCAAACCTAGGCAAAATTTCAAGAAATATATAAGTTCGGCTTTTAATTTGAGTATACCTCAAACTCAAAAGAGGTCTCCAAAAACGTCACCCTAACCTAGCAGAGTTATAAATGGGTCGGCAGGTCTTACAGTTACTTTATTTTATTTACTTTATTACTTTATTTTTATCTTACTGTCATCTCTGTTTTTATTATTTTTTTTCTTCCAAAAATTAAGATATTGAAAGGTTCTAGAAACATTTCCTATAATTTCAACCACAATCACCGATCACTTTGAAGGAGGATCCCCTCACACTCTTATTTTCACACTATCTCATATTTTGGGAGACAGTTTTCTTGATGAAACTTAAACGATAACATACTTGAAGTTAATATATGTTTGTCTTACAAAGTTCTACATACCCACAAAAAATGAGCATATTCCGAAACGTATAACTCCATCATCTACTACTTTGAAGATCAACAGTCAAAATTAAAGAATTTTCAACCGTTAAAATGAAGATTGACCAGAATTCAGCAGCCTTAATGGGTTTGGGGACCTTAGGGATAAGAAAGATAAAGGTAGAATCATAATAGTTTGTTGTTATGTTTCAGAAATAAATATTATATGTGGGTTTTTCTTGTTTAGCTGATCATTTAAACTTCAAAATGTCTCTGGTTAATTATAGTTTTCTAAACCCGTGTTATCGTATTTATGAATTGCCAGAAGTAGGATACACGAGGATAAGCAAATTTTCTAAGTTATTTGCTTTGCATCGAATTAAACCACATGCTCCACCGCTTGTGGGCACCCGTCAATTCATTTGAGTTTCATTCTTGTGAACGTACTCCCCAGGCGGGATACTTAAAACACTGCACGGGTCAATACGCACAGCGCCTAGTGTCCATTGTTTATCTAATCGATTACGATAAATTTGATCGGATTTTGCAGTTTTTTCTTCTGCAGTACCTCGACGAGACATGAGCGTGAAAGAGGTTGAAAGAGGCAAGAATAATTTTTCCTTTTATAAAGGCTAAAATGATTTATTTTGGCTTTTTGACCCCAAACTTTAGGGTACTTAGATTAGGGAATCTATCCATTTTCCATAAAGGTTCCGAATGAAGATTATAAAATTTGACTGGAAAAGATTAAAAATCCTAAACTGATACAAACATTCCTATCAGTTGTTGAATCAAAATTGCTAACATGAAAAAAAATCTTAAGAGTGTTATTGTGATTGTCTGAGAAATACAAATCCAGAGGGATTCAAGCATGATAATGGTTATGAATTGGATTTCATGAACACACACATAAATTTGTAACTCATGGACACAGAGAGGTATTGGATCCTAACATGTTTTGAGAGTTTTAACTATTTTCATCTTAATCATGTAATTAGTGTAGTTAAGGTTACCTCCTTTTGGCTTTGATTATCAGTGGCAGAATCAATGAAGTTCAAATAAGGAGTAGAAATTGAATAACTGATTTTTATTTTGAATTGTCTCCGTCACTTTGCTAAGAGAATTGAAGGTGTTACGAGTTCACTTATCTCCTCCTTAGATGGGGATTTTCCGTTAGTCTTAGCCGATTCCTTACCATAATCAGATCCTCCCTTTCTGTTGCTGGAAAACTCTTTAGAAGGTTACTGATGTATGTAAACTTGATTAGGATTTCGTTAGGGTTTCTTTTCTTCTCGAGATTTAGAAGATTCCCCTAGGAAAAAGGTTAGGGGATTTGCTGTTCAGATTTTAAAGATTGAAACTCTTCAGGGTTTTTTTTTTGAAAAAAAAAAAGAGAATTCCATTAACTCAAAGAAGAACTACATAAGTGGAATGAGGAAATCTGGTATGTGACCAAACCATTCACCATCAACTCTAGAAGTTCTACAGTGTTTGGCAGCAACAGCAGCAACATTTATGAAACTTCTGTTTAGAAATTCGAATCTAATAAAAGAGAAAGAACTTGTGATTGACTTGCAATCATCTAGAATAGAGTTGTTGAACCAACATATCTAGTTATTATTACTATTTAGGTAATTTAAGACTAATTTTGCATCATTAATGAGACAAACTTTCACTTTTCCTTTCTCCCTTGCCCATAGAATAGCTTCTAGTACCGCCAAGCTTTCGGCTTCTTCTTCACTCCTGAGATGGTTTTGCATCCAAGATAATTTCCTGCATTATCATTCATTATAAGGCCAATGCTAGATAAAATAGTAACTGTATCATAAGAAGCATCAAAGATAAATAATAATGCAGTCCTGTGGTATACTACTAGTAGCAGAAACAAAATCAAAGCCAAGTGGAACCGTAGAGGATAAAGCTGGTTGACAGTCCTTATTATTTAGGTAGTGTTCAGTGTCTAAGACTAGTTGCATTGCGATTACGGCCCGGTGCGGTGATTGAGTGCTTTATTATGAAATGTAAACGAGCATCGATCTGCAGATACACTGGCTATAGTAAACACGGTAATGGCTTTAACTGTTAGAGTGGCATTATTTAATCACTTATAGACCCAATCAGCCATACTAACATTCATGGAAGAGTCCTGCAAGATTTGATCTCTAAATGGGGTAAGTGACCAAACTGCTTGTGCAAAAATACAGTGAAGGATAATATGTTCCGCAGACTCGTACGTATTTAGATTGCACAAATCACAATGTTTATCCTGATCATAGCTAAATATAAAAAACAGAAATTTAACGAGGAAAGATTCCTTCATAACATTTCCAAATAAACAGTTGGTCATGTACTAGAAGCCTTGGTCCAATAGGGACTTAACATATCTCTGGAGACACTCTATGTATGAAAATGTTATAAAATTGAGTCATAATTGGGTTCGCACTTTTTTGTTGTACGCCTTTCGCATAAACTTTCATTATTCTTGGCATTTTTTTTTGCTGCAAACAAAGGATTATTATTAACTTGAAATAGAAACGTCATACAATAACTGCGACTCAATAAACTCAGGGGGAGAAGCTGACCAGACTTTAGAGACTCTATATTTTCTTGGCATTTACCAAGGAGAAAAATGAAGCCTTAATTATGTCGTTTCAAAAAGACTTCACATAAAAATGTGATATTAATATTTTAATTAACGGTGGCAGATGAACCGACGAAAAAACAATGAAAAAAACGACCCAACACAGACTTTCAGAATTTATGGTTCCTGCTACACCCACCCCCACCCGGATTTGCAGAGTGGGCTATATGTATTGTGTGCGTCCGTTTTTTTTATTGTTTTTTCGCTCGGTCCCTCAGACTTCTTATATTTTATTTTGCAAATTAATATATTATATTCTATTGGACGATTGTGGTCCATGTTGGGGTCAATATGCTTGGTTTCGGTGGATTTTCGTTTTAACCATTATCTTTTGAGTAGTTCTAAAATGTAATGTGAGAAGGTTGTTTTAGTGTTGTCTAAAATGTTGTATGTCCAGAATTTTTGTTATCTTTTCTGTCGTAGAATCCAAATGTACTATGAGCAATACAGTAAAATAATTTTTTTCTCCCAAAAAATCCATTTCTCTTTTTTTCTCTCTCTCTCTAAAGAATCCACTTCTCTTTCTCACTTTTGCTCACTTGTTTCGCTGTTTCTATTATGTCTTATCTTTTCTACCTTGCTTTTGCGGCTTTGCCATTACTATACGATTGAATTTCCCTTCCACTTTTTAACTCTTTCTTTGAGTCTCAAATTTTTATTTTTCTTCATTTCTTGAAATTCTTTTTTCAGTCTGAATCTTTGAGAGAATGGGAAATCCTATTAGGAGTCTGTGTGGGAGTTTATGAAAGCCGTTAACACAGAATCAACAGACTCATATGGTCATCACCATGATGTCTCCGCAACTACTATTATTGTTGTTGGTGGTGTTTCAGCTCTTACTCATGATCTCTTAAACTTTGAGCAGACACTCATATGGCTTATGTTAAAGAGTCATGTTGTGACGTGGTCACCCTAGTGATAGCTATTGTAAGGGTGTATTTCTTTACCCTTAGATAGTATATCTTAGTAATGCACATATATCAAGTTAAAATTTAGAAAATATAATTAATTTTATGATTTTTAGTGTTGTTTTAGTGTTGTTTTAGGGGGTCAATATGATATAATTTTATGATTTTTAAATCGCTATATATCATGATTTTTGCTTTTTAATCCCTCTAGTAAATCAAATATCCAATTTGTTGTCCAGTGAATAGTTTTTGCTTCTTTTTATTTATTTATTTTTTGGACAAACAAACGGGCTAATTGAACTCTATGTAATTAAGAATCCCTAAGAATCTAATTCCTAGGGAATGCACCCAATTCTTTGAACCGAACGGGGAAACTGAACTCTATGTAATTAAGAATTCCTAAGAATCTAATACCTTCCAAAATAATAAATTTTTGGGCTTTGTTATCTTCTGCATCCATGCACAAAATAAGAGCCAATCATTGGCATTGGCATTGGCATTGAAATTATATGTTACAGAAAAAATAAAGTTGTGGGATCGGACTGAGTTGAGTTATGAGGATCGGAGACCAACTCAGTGGAATTTTTTTTCGTTCTTCTTCGTTTTCAGTGTCACATAGCATTAATTCAGGTGAATTTTCAGGTGAATCTCATGATTGGTGTTTTAATTCTTCATCAGAGTTCTTATTTCTTATTGTAATTCTTCACAGTTTTTCTTAGAATCTTTTTAATCATTATGGAAAATAATTTAAATCTATAAATGGGTTTATCAGTTGTTGATTTGATTAAATCTCCTGTGGAAATTCCATCGATCGATCTGATAAATAATTCTGAAGAACGTTGTGATGCTTAGAAATTCTCATTAATTGGTCGTTTAGACTTGCTTCGACTGAAATTTTGTGATGCAGTTTTAAATATGAAAAATCAATGGAAAATTAAAGGTCAATGTAAAATGATCCCGCTTGGGAAAGGCTTCTTCACCATTAAACTTGATAATGAAAAAGACAAGGGTACTATCAAAGCTGGTAAATGGGAAGTTTTCAACCAAGTTTTATGGATTCGTAATTGGATTCCAAATTTTAGGCCAGAAAATCATAGAACTTCCTTAGCAATGATATGGGTTCATCTTCCTGGACTCAGTTTGGAATATTTGGATGAAAAAACTCTCTTCACAATTTGCGGAGAGCTCTAGGAGATCTGTAAAAGTTGATGAAGCTACTCTTAACTATGATAATGGATATTATGCTAAAGTTCTGGTGAATATAGATTTAACAAATAAGATTCCAAACAAGTTATGGATTAAAACAAAGTTTGGTAGATTTATGCAAAATGTGATATTAACAAAATCTCCAAAATTTTGTGATCACTGTAAAATTGTTGGACACTTGCAGCTTGAATGCAAAGTTAAAAAAACTTCTTCACGGGATACTATAATACAACATACAGCTAGTACTTCTCCAGAGTCAGTTGATACTTCAGTCATGGGGAAAGTTAATAATGCAGTCAGGGAGAAATTTGATATTTTTGAATCATCAAAAGGAGTTAGCAGCAAAACAAATGATGTCACTCCAAAGAATACAAATGAAGTTAAGATTTGTGAGACTCTTATTACTCATTTCCACCAATCTATTGGAGAAGTTCATCAAGTAACAAATCCAGTTGCTATTACATCTGGAATGTTTGGTTCTTTACATAATACTAATGAGATTGAAAATATTATTGAATGCATGAAGATAGAGTTATTCTTTCTCCAGCTAAAGTATTACAGATTGTTGAGGACAATGCTCTTGAAAAGAGTGTCATAAAGTACATAAATAGAAAGGAAGACACTATTTCAGAAGAGCAAATTCAAACTACTTCATGGTCTAAAATCATTCAAAAGCCTTCATCAACTAAACAAGGTTCTTCTTCTAATGAACAACAAACTGTTGGAGAACAGAAGGTAACATCTCAACAAAATCCCATTAAATACAATTTTAGGAAAAATCAAAACAAAGGAAGTACTAAAGGCCTCCCTCCTCAACAATGAAAATTCTTTTTTGGAATCAAAGGGGCCTTAAAGAGTTACGGCTCAAAATAAATTATGATCCTTAATAAATCAGTTTCAGCCTTCATTAGTCTTTATAGCTGAGCCAAAAAAAAATATTGTAGTGCTTATTTTTGCAATAAATTGAATCTTACAGGAATGCAAAATAAAGCAATTTATAATTCATCTCAAATAATAAAGGAAACATCTGGTTATTTTGGAACAAAACTTTACTAGAACCAATAGTGGTATCAATGTCTAGTCAAATGATCACAGTAAGTATAGGTGAAGTTCTGGTTTCTGGTATTCATGCTCATGTAGGTGTGGTTCAAAGAAGGTTCTTATGGACAAAAATGGAACTAATAAGTGATTTAAAGCAGCCATGGATTGTAGTTGGTGATTTCAATTCTATCACTTCTTCTAATGAAAAAGTTGGTGGCAGAGCAGTTAATAAAAGAGCAATGGAAGAATTTAATACTTGTTTAGCAAATTGTAAATTGATACAAGCAACCAAAACTGGATTGCAACATTCATGGTCAAACTGTTAGCATGGTAATAAGAAAATTCTATGTAATCTACACAAGAGTTGTATACAATCATTTGTGGTTTTAAAAATATAAAGATTGGGGTTACAAAGTAGGTTTGAGAATAGCTTCAGATCATGTTCCTTTGCTGGGTGGGAGTGTAAACATCCCTAAACCAAAAAATATTTCTTGGAAGATTCAAAAAATGTGGTTATCTCATTATGGTTTCATGGAAGTTGTATCTCAATGCTGGAGTGAAGAAATAGTTGGTGATCCAGCTTTTGTTTTCCAAAAAAAAATAAAAAAAAATAAAAAACATTCTCAGAGAATGGAACTGGAATGTTTTTGGAAATGTGCATGTTAAACTAAAAGAAGCTGAAGAAGAAGTTCATAGAGCAATGTTATTATCAGATACTAATCCAGCTGACACTGATGCTTTAGACATACTGATGGCTGCTGAGAACAACTTCAACTCAAAGGAAGTACAATTAAGTACAATGTTAAAACAGAAAGCACGAATAAAATGGGTCAAGGAAGGATCTGCCAACACGGGTTTCTTTCATACAAATTTGAAGATTAGACAGTCAAAGAAACTTCATTAGTGAGTTGCAAGATGAAAATGGTGATATTATAACAGATCAATCAAAGATTGCTGATACTTAAAATCAGCATTTTCCAAAAATTTTAGTTCAAAGAATTGGAGAAAGTTGATTCTCTTATAGATGTCATTCCAAGTGTAATTACTGAGGAAGATCAAAAAATGCTTGATGCTATTCCCAATGAAGAAGAAATAAAAAATACAATTTTCAGTATGGACCCAGATAGCTCTCCTGGTCCTGATGGTTTCTCAGGATGGTTCTACAAAGAATGTTGGCACATTATAAAACATGAAGTGGTTCAAGCAGTACAGTTCTGTTGGAGAAGAAGATTTATACCCAAAGGCCTCAACTCAAACGTTTTGGTATTACTCCCTAAAATTGAAGGTGCAAAGTCTCTCAATCATGACCTATAGGTCTAAGCAATGCGAGTTTTAAGATCTTCACTAAAATAATCAATACCATATTAATTTCATTGATGACTAAACTTATTACACCTCAACAAGTGGCTTATATCAAAGGTAGAAGCATACAAGAACAAATTCTTCTGGTATCTGAACTAGTTAATGAAATGAAAAAGAAAAGTAGTGGAGGAAATGTTTCTATAAAGCTTGACATCTCTCAAGCTTAAGACTCGGTGAGTTTGAGTTTTCTGTTTCAAGTTTTAAATAAATATGGTTTTTCAAGCTCATGGTGTCAATGGTTACAAACACTCTTTGAGTCAGCAAGAATATCTATAATGATTAATGGTGATCCACAAGGTTTTTTCTCAGTTGGAAGAGGACTCAGGCAAGGTGATCCCTTGTCTCCAACACTTTTTTACATTATGGAGGATGTGCTTAGTAGATGTATACATAAAACGGTGGAGGAAGGCTCATTAGTTCCAATGGTTTTTAGAAGAGGTATTCATCCAACTCACTTGTGTTTTTGCTGATGATGTGCTCATTTTCTGCAATGGTGCAAAGAAGAGTGTAAAAAATCTTCTAAAACTACTGGAGAGGTATCAATAAGGTACATGACAAATTATTTATAAAGATAAAAGTAAGCTCTTCATAGATGGCACTTCAGCACTGAGAAGGACTCAAGTAAGAGAGTTAATGCAAATGGAACTAAGTGAATTTCCTGATAAATACTTAGGAGTTATTTTATCTCTTTGGAGAGTAAAGATTTCTACAATATGGCCTATGGTAGAAATGTTTCAAAAAAAGCAAGCAGTTTGGAAAGGGAATTTACTGTCATTCCATGATAGACTAGTCCTTATCAAGTCAGTTTTGTGCAACATTCCAATATATAATATGGGGTTTTATAATTGGCCTACATCTGCTATTAAAATTTGTGAAAAGATCATAAGAAATTTTCTTTGGTCTAGTGATGGAGATGTGAGAAAATATAAAACTCTGTCTTGGAAGAAAGTTTGTACTCCATTTAGTGAAGGTGGTCTTGGAATTCAAAGATTAGAAGTTATCAACAAGGCTCTCCTAATGAAGATGATGTGGAGAATCATTAATGAAGAAGAATGGGCATTTTTCATTAAGGCCAAATTCAAAAATGCAAATGGGCAATGAATGAGAATTGGCAACTATCTTCTACTTGGCCAGGACTGAAGTGGGCATGGAGTAGTTTAAAAGATAAGCTTAAATGGTGTATTGGTAATGGTCAAAGAGTGAATATGTTTGGTTTGATAACTGGATTCTTGAAATACCACTAATAGAACATACTGCAATAACTCCTTATATAAGGAACAATATGCAATTGAAGGTAGTTGATCTTATCAAAGATGGCAGTTGGAGTATTCCTGAAGAACTGCAACACTTTTTCAACTCTTTCAGCCTACCTGACATAGAAGGGGGACAAGATATGCTTTTTTGGACTAAAACTTTAAATGGTAAGTTTACTACTGCTTCAACTATTTCACTCTTAAGACATGACACAAAGAACCTATAATGCATTGTTCTAAAAAACTATGGAACTCATATTTGCATCCAAGTATTTCAAGCAATGTTTGGAAAAAAATTCAGGGAGTCTTTGTTGATGATTCAGTTATGGTTGCAAGAGGGTATAATTTAGCATCTAGATGATGTGTTTGTGAAAAAGAACAAGATAGTATGTCTCACATTCTATGGCACTGTGAATTTAGTGTTAAAATCTGGAGATGGTTATACTCTATCTTTGATTTTAGTCTCCCGATTGCCTTTGATGATATATGGAATAATGCAAAAAACTGTAGCCCTATGATTAGAGAAACTTGGATAATCATTGCATGTTCGGTCATTAATGAGCTGTGGTTTCAAAAAAATAAGAGAATATTTAAAGATATAAAACCAAATGAGCAACAATTCAAAACCAGAATTAAGAAGATGGTGTTTGAAGGTGGATATAGAATGAAAAGTAATAAGGGGAATCAGAACTATGATCTACAGATAATTGCTTACCTCAATCTTGGGATAAGATACAGTAAGTTTCAGTGTATCAAAACGTGTTACTGGAATCCTCTTCCTATGGGTTATACCATGTTCTGGTGTGATGGATCATCTTTTGCCAACCCTGGAGCAGTTGGCTTTGGAGTTGTGGTTAGATATTATGAATGTCAAATGATTGGAGTTTTATCTGGAGGGATTGGCACTAATTACATGGAAGAAGTATATGCAGTTGTTTTTGCAGCAAAATTAGCAAGAGAATGGGGATTACATAATATTGTTTTATGCTCAGACTCAAAATCAGTAATTGGTGATTTTTCTCAAGGTAATGTTCCTTGGTTTGTTCAAATGAGGTGGTTAAAAGCTATCAGCAAAATATCATCTATTATATATCTCACGATTTCAAAGAAGCAAATTTCTCTGGCATTCTGCGGCAAAAAAAGGTGCAAACTTAGTTCTTTGGTGAAAGGAAAAATATTATGGGAAAACCTTCTTTTTTGACAAGGATTGAGTTGCCTGGAGTTGCATACTACAGATTCTGCTGAGAAGTTCTTATTTCTAGCAGGTTTCAACTGTCTGTGATGTAATAGCAAGCTTTTTTCTTTCTTTCTGAGTTTTGGGCCTAAGTGGTTGGGCTGTTCTGTGAGGCTGTTTAGTTTATCATTCTTTTATAACTCCTCTTTTTAATATTAATGAAATGTGATTTATAAAGAAAAAAAAAGTATGATAAAAAAAAATGAGAGGCAATGTTTTCTTGCATTGGAGAAGGTAAATGTTCATGGGTTTTTTTGAATTCCTAAGAATCTAATTCCTTCCAAAATAATAGATTTTTATTGCGTTGGTCCAATAGTATAATGGAATTGGATTCCAAAAATGAACTTTTAGGATTTGAATCGAATTCCTTCGAATCCAATTCCCAACCGAACAAAGTGCAAAGGGAAATACACGAGGAAAGCCCATGTCGTTGGAGGTGTAAAGGAGATACATGAGAGAAGCCCATGTCATTGTCGTTGCCCTAATCTGGTGTGGTGGTAAATATCACAGTAGAACCTAAAACCCTAACCCCCTTAAAACTATCACATCCGAAGCGGACAGGGGAGGAGGGGTCAAAAACACATGCCCTTTGAGCCTCCAAAAACTGAAAATTCTCAGAGATTAAGGGAAAGGGGAGATCAAGAACACAAGAAGATATGGAAGCTTTTGGCAGACAAAATATTATCAAATCTAAGTTATGTTTGGATAATTGATTTGGACGGATTCGGAAATGGTGGTTTCACAACCTTTTTGGATCGGCGTTTGAAATTTTGTCTTCCCATGTTCGGATCCAATCAAAATAGGCGGATGCAGAGGATCTTTTGATGCAATTGGGGTCAAATCGAGTAAGATTATCTATTCTACTCAAGTACTGCATGATAATTAGATTTAAATGATGATTTTCAATCTGATATTTCTAGGTTTTTACTCAGTGACTCCATTAAAATGCTAGAAAATTTAACACGCGAGGGGTTCCAAATCTTCAATTGATCTAAGTAATTTAACAATCTACAATTAATTTGGATGCTTGGTTTCTTGTTTGGTAGATTCTTCTCTATTAGATTTATTGTCATTTAGATGAGTCTGAAATCCAACATTAGTTTTCAAGGCGTTTTATGATTAGGTGAATTATTCAATTATATATGAATTGGTCGGCTGTATGTTAATTCATTCTTGTGAAGTCAAATACAGATTTATTCGATTTCGTTTTATGTGAGTTATTGTTGTTTTTAAGCTGATTATTCTATTTTGAATAGGATGGGTTTCTCTATTATTGCAGGCTGCTTCTCACTTCCCATCCGTCGGCGTTGTCAGATTCAGATATTTACGCTTCTCAAGTTCAAGTTTAGTGTTAACTAAGATGAAAACCAAGGGGACAACGCTCGATGGTATGTTTCTTATTTTATACGTTCTCTTGACTGATTAAAATTGTCGGAAATTCTCCTATCAGACACTAACAATAATAATGAAATGCCCCTCCGACTATCACAGGAGAAGCACAAGAAGCTAACAATCAACACAGGAGGAGCATCCCAACAATGAGGAGTGACAAACTGACCAAGATGCTAGATGCCTAATGCTGATTTTGCAGGTGAAGATCTTATGCTAATGTTACTTTTTTGTTAGTATCTTATCTGCTAGATGTTCATGTCTATTTCTTGATAATCAATTAGATGTTCTGAATATATGTTTGAAGGCTATTGAATAAGTGGTGAATCGGTAGTTTGTTTTTTGAGACACACAAATAGGTCCTTACAGTAGTCAGCAGTTACTAGTTACCAAAAACTAACTCAGAAGTTTGTTGATAGTACTTGTGTATCGGTATCTGAATAATGGTTCTCAATTTAAGAAGATGCATTTACCATGTCATTTTCACTTTATAAAGAATATCGCCACAAGGTATGTTCAATTCAGTGGAGTTTTCAATCGAGTCACACAATCATTCTGAGCAGTCAGGTTCATAAGGCTTCTGTTTTTATCTTTGTCATGATCTTGCTTGAACATGTGCAAACAGCTAGTTAGTCACTAAATTGACGCGCTTCACTGTTAGTTATATTTCTCGTAGAGGTTCTGTATTAATGGAACATAATTATTGCACGTAAATCTTTTGTGATATATGTGTGTCCTTGTAATGTGTATATATAGGTTCAAGGGGAGCTACTTGTACGCCTGAAGAGATATATCTAAATGTCAGCATTCCTCATCGTAAAAGGGGCTGTAAGGACTAGCCATTGAGGCTAATGCAAAAGCAGAAACGGCAAACATATAAGTAGGAAGGAAATAACACAATTCAGACAAACATGTACCAAATTGACGAAGATGCTTAATGCTGCTTTAGAAGGTGAATACCTCATCATCTTATGCTAATATTACTTTGCTATTAATATCTTTTCCATGAGAGCTTTCAGTACAACACTTTGTTGCAATAACACGGTCAATAGGTCATACCCACAAAAAACAGTGAAATTGGTGACCTCTCTTGGTTACCTTATGCAAATTGCTTAGTAATTTTTCTAATTTGAACAATTTTGTTCATCTTTTGTCTAGTCCTTTTACGATTTACTCTTTGTTTATAATGATTACCAAACACTTCCCCTTATGAAGTGTGTAACATATTTTTCTAATGTTAGATATGCATCTTATTAAAGTTCAAACTCTATGGCGCATGGTGAGCCAATGCCCTGGTAGAACGTACATTTTGTCCCTTTTCTGCAACCTTTAGTACCCAGTGTTCCCCTTTTTTCTTCTTCTTTGCACGCTTGTTAGATTAATCTCAGACTTGGGGTTATAAATCTCTTGATTTTGATTGTATGGTTATTGTCTGAAATACTTTCTCACATGTATCCAAATGCAGTATAGATGCTAAAGATTCATTCTAACTAACTACTTTCTGGGGGATTGTAGAAGTTGTTACTCTATTGTAAAATTTTGATATAAAGCAAATAGTTGATACTCGAGAGTAATGGATTAGCTTAGTGGCTTAATAGGTCATGACTAAGGAGGATATGTAAGTCTTTTGGATGCTTCCTTTGATGTTTTATAGATTCTTCTCTATTAGATATGAGTCTAAATTCCAAAATTAATTAACACTGTCTAATATTTCTTTGGATACATCCTGTTAACGTAAGGTGATTACCCACCAGAAAGACCATAGAAACAATGCCCGTTACAGATTGCTCACCAGAAAGACCATCTCCAGTCAGTTTTTCTTAGTCAATTGTAAAAAAGAATACATCCTGTTAACTTAAGTTGATTATTCTTTGTAGTTGATTTTGCATGTCTCGTTCAGCTTTTTATTGATTTCTAAATTGCTTGTTTTTAGCTTTTTATGTGTTGTGGTACATCAACAAGACATTTTGCATCAACTCAGTGTAGATCTAGCTAGACTACCAACCAATGTTACTAATCTAGGCCGAGTTGACGCATAAGATTTTGTTGTTGCATGTGAACCGTTCATTGTCTTCTTCCAATTTCTTAATAATGTCATTTTCCGAACTAACGGATTTCATCGTCTTAACTGCAGGTTCTGTTAGCTTTTGTTCTTACCGTTTCATTCTTTTGGTCTTCAAGAAAGCTGAGAAGTGGTTTACATGCTTTCTTTCTTACAGTGCATTGATTGAAAGTGTTGCACGACTTCATTCATAGAAATTCTCTAAGTAGCACTTCTTGCCTTGTTGCTAGACATCAAAAACCAAGAATTATCTGTCAGTGATGTCCTGGCCCTGTCCAAGGTCCCATTGTATATCCCAATTATCTCAGTACTGTAGTCAGGCATTGAAGAAGATGCATTAGAATCTGTCTTTTTTGAATCAGAAATAATTTTGTAATTGTAAATTTATACTATTTAACACTTTTATCTGAGCAAGCTCAGGATCCTGCACATGTGAATCCACTAGTAGCTATCCAGATTTTGACAAAAATCCCAATTAACACAGGGTGTTACTTTAGGGATAAGAACACTGACCAGAACCTTTCACATACCTAATAATTATACAACGGACCTCAGACCAGAAGATGAACACTTTTCATTCGATAGTACATAGAGGACTCCAATAATTGCCCTCCTAATTTCAATATAGCCTCTTCGGAATACATGCCGAACAATGCAGAAAATGAAGCAATTGCCACCATTCCCTCTAGAGAAGAAATCTGCAGCATCCTAAGAAGTAAGCCTCCTCTAGTGCCCCTTGGCCTGATGCTTGTACTGTCAGCTATTACAAGGCGCACCGGAGAGAACACGGTTGTGGACCATTAACCATTATGCTTGGTTTGGGAGGGTTTTGGCAATCCACCTATCCTTATTATAGGAGTGGCCCTTATCCGGTAGTAGATGGTAAACAACGAATAAGGGTGAAATAGTAAAAATTGTATGGCCTTAAGTAAAAGGAAACCCTAGCCTTATACTTATCTCTTTCAAAACTATATCCCACATCTGAGACACTCTGCGCCTCCAATGTGAAATTCCAGTTTCAGAGATCTAAAACTCTGTTCTTTACACAGTGAAAGGAAAAAGATTTGATAGAGAGACTTGTAGATTTTGAGAAAGGAAAGGAAGAAGATGAAGAAACAAGAAGAAGATATGGATGATAAAGAGGAAGAAGCTTCTGTTGTAAGAAGAAGAAGAAAAGTAATGATTAGTTCTAAGAAGGTGTTATTAAAGAAGAATTGTTGGGTTATAGAAATACAGAATCGCAAGAAGAGAAGAAAAATTGTTTGATTTGGATAATTGGTATGGGCGGATTCGGAAATGTGGTTTTCAAGCTTGCTCATGGAGATCAAACTCTAAAACTGTCTTTTCTCAGCATATGAAGGAATGAACCATGAAGTAGGTCTTGTAAGGATCAGCAAAGAAGGCTCCATGTTCTTTTCACAAGGAGACGATCTGACAATGAGAAGGAGGAGTGATAAATTGACGAAGATGCTAAACATTGAGGTGCAAATCTTATTCTATGTTAATATTTTTATCTGCTAAATTTTCTGAAATCTGAATGTAGTGGATACCTCGTACCTTTTCATGTCTCTTTTTTGCTAATCAATTTCGTTTTTGTTTGAAAGCTTATCCTGCATCTTATAGATTTATATAATCTTATTTTACTGTTAGGGATCTAAGTGCATATTATCAGCATTGCGCTATTTCATAAGTGGCTAATTGGTAGCTTTTTTTGTTTCATGAGACATACAAATTACTAATCAGCAGCTACTGAAAACAAATTCATCAGAAGTTTGTTGGTAGTACTCGAATATCAGGATCGGAAGAATAATGAAAATATTAATGTAGATGCATCTAAAGCGAAAGATGCCATGATAAGCATATTGTGGAATGCATCTTACACTATATAGTCATACGAAAGACGAAGCATATATAATAAAACATGACCTCAGATGCCTAAACAGCAGAGTTTGGAATAAATGGTCAGTTGTGTAAACCTTCACTCTTTCTCAATGGCCCATTTTAGTCATGACTGTAGAATAAATATATACTCCAGAGACACTTGGTTCGTAGCTCTCTTATCTTGATTTAGTTCAGATTGCTTAATCAAACTATTACATGGAGAGAGATAGCAAAAGAAAAGGAAAAAAGGGCGAGTCACTGTTTCACAGTAGGATTAATCATTAATGGGTCCATTTGGTATGCATCTTTTGTTCATGCCACTGAAATTGCTTCTGTTTTTATCCTTTAACCATGTATTTTCACTTTATGAAGAGCATCTCCACAAGGTTTGTTCAGTTCATTGGAGTTATGAATCTGAGTCATGCAAACATTAGGTTCATGCCACTGAAATTGCTTCTGTTTTTATCCTTTTCAACAGCTTTTGTTCTGTATGTGTTGGTAGTCACGATCTTGCTTGAATAGTTATTCGCTAAATTGACATGGTTTACTGTTAGTTAGTTATATATAGGCTGAGTTTGTGTAACATGATTATAGCATGGAAGTCTTTTGTGATATCTGTTTGTCTTTGTAATATGCATATAGGTTCGAGGAGAAGCTACACCTGAAGAGATATAGGTCAGGATTCCTCGTCGTAAAAGGAGCTGTAAGGACAAGTCATTAATGAGGCTAATGCAAAAGCAGAAGCGGCCAACCCACAAACTACAGGGAATAACACAATTGAAACAAACATGTCCTAAGTTGACGAAGATGCTTAATTCTGCTTTAGCAGGTGAAGATCTTATTCTAATATTACTTTCATGTTAATATCTTTTCCGTAAGAGCTTTCAGTAAAACGTTTGGTTGCAATAACAAAGTCATACCCACAAACAACAGGGAAATTGGTGACCTCTCTTAGTATTACTGATTGATGGTCGTTATATATGTTATCTCCCTGCCCTATCCAATAAGTGCAAGTCTGTATTTGCCACTATCACCTTACAGAAACTCGAGTCAGGTTCAATGGAGGCAGCACTGAGTTGTATTGACCATCAGTTCCATTGCCGTTTAAATATTTGTTGCACAGTTGCATTGAACTAATCTTGTTATCTGTAAAACCAGGTGCTACTTTGGTTCTGCTTCCTGTTGACAGACCCAAACTCTGATGACCAGCGTGTGCTTGAGATTGCACACATGTATAGCAAATCAGACAGGAGCAAGTACTAGACAACTGCTCGAGCTGGGTGCAAAAGTAAGCAATGGGGTCGAGATGAAGATTTTGTTTAGATTGTAAGGTTTTGGGTTCTCCTAAAACCCTGCAGAATTTGTCAAAATAAAATAAAAAATAACAGTAAGATTTGGAAATAACAGTAAGATTTGGAAAGAGAGAATGTACACTATAGTAAACAATGAATCCTCCTTGTTCTTCTTGCAGCAAACAATGCTCAGGGAAGCCAATATACCTTAGCACAAAGTGGGGTGTAACTATCCCGAAAACTTGAAGTCAAAACTATGAGATTGAGATCTCAAATAGATCTACCTACTCTCTCTAACATACTGAAATGAAAGAACTCAGGAGTCCATCCAGAGGCGATTGATTTCTAGTTCAAGATATACTAAATCTAAGAAGATATGGAAGAAAGTATTATGAGAATTGAAGTTACTAAATCTACGAATCTCAAGAAGAAGAAATGGGTGTTGTTTTTGATAATGGATCGGTATAGGCAGAGTCGGAAATGGAGTTTTCATGGATTGGATTTAAATAACTACATCTGGTTTTCCAGATTGCATCCAACACTTTTCTTCCTCTTGAAGCTGCCTGAATATTCGGAGGAGCAACAATAGGAAGAAAAATTGGGACAGCTAAAACTTAAAGCTCAGCCTCATTAAGCCTGTGGCAGTGGTGGTTGTTTTCTTTTTTTGCGGTACAATTTGTCGTTCTGATGACAGGATCTGCCAGAAGTCCTTCTCCTCAATATCGATGAAGTAAGTGAATTTCTATATTCATCAGGATCTCTAATCCACAAGTATAATAGAGCACCATTCCTGTCAAGAAAGCAGTAATAGAAGTTACCCTTATCAACGCAAAACAACAACATCGATGTTCAGAAATGGAGATGTTTCTAATGAAACAAAGAATTACGATGATCTGCAATCAGCATGGAAGAGGACGAAGAATTTCAATTTCACTGTAAAGTGAGTTCTCTTGACCATATTCTTGCTAACCTTTTTATAGGAAACTTGTACCCACTGTTTTAGATATCTTGTTAGGCTCAGATTTCAATTACTCTGAGAATGAGATTTTGCAAAACATGACTAAATATGAGCAACTTCATTTCTGTCTCTCTCACTGTTTACATTAAATTCCACAATCCAAAGCTAAATCAATCTGGTTTTGTGCCTTTTGACTTAAATCTGTTATAGGTGTGGCAAATTGATCCATTGTCTTAGATGTGTTTCTCAAAATGGATGAGATTTCCCCAATGTATTTATTTCATCGCGTTTTAGAATTTAGGGACATAACTTTGATTCTTTTTGCAGGGAAGAAAATTTATGTGATCTCACCTCTTTATGATCCATGTCAAGGGGATGAAGCAGTGCAGAAGCACCTGCAAGAAGATGAGTTGCATTCCTTGTATCTCATGATGGGACATGGTTTGAAACTGGTGGCCTATGCCAGGGCAGGGAATGGTTGTTGCTATATGAGGCATTGGTCATTACATCTTAAAAAGTGCAGCGCTCTTTGTTCGACTTGGCGCTTTTCAAGTATGGTTTTCCAATTTGCCCCTTCTCTAGAGTTGTTGTTGAATCAACTATTCGGAGGGATATGGCTGCGGTTACAAAGGGTTCGCAGCGCAGGTTCATTCGTAGACGTTAGTGTTTGTGGCAGAGGAGAACAAATGCTTGCAGCTTCAGGATTTGAAAGAGAGGTTAACAAGGGTTAGTCCGAGTGTCTCAAAACCCTTGTCTCCTATAAATAGACCATTTAATGGGATGGATCCAATTTCCTAGATAATCTCAAGGTCTTTATTGGTAGCTTAGTTTGTCTTGAGAAAACGGGTGCAGGTTGTAAAGTTGCTTGAGGACAGTTCTGATCGACTTGGAGAAATTCTAGAGGGAAAGCCTGGTTGGAGAAACAACAAATCGTTGGTAACACACAGAAGAGAATTCAGTATTTGATGATAGTTAGTCGAATCACTTAAAAACTAGATGATGGATGTTTTCCAAGATCATGCTGTGAATGAAAAACCCAAGAAGGAAGATGCTGATAAATGTACAAATGTGTGGCTTCAGTTGCTGTGGAGAATCTGGGATCTTGGACCTAGGCACGCTGGTCCTAAAATTCTTACTGTTTCCAGAAGCCAAAGAAGAGAATCAATATATCAAGTGATCGGATGTTTCTACTCAACTAGCAGATCACTGGACAGATAATTACAGCAGTGAAGGACGCTTGTAGGACAGCTGTGCTTCATAATAAACCTCAGACTTGTGGAAGCCATGTACTTATTGTGAATTGAGCACCCCAAATGCACATTTGGGCCTCCATGTATTCTGTTCTATCAAAGAGGCGTGCCCCAGTTTGGAAGGATGAGGTGCAACAGGGGTCTTCCAGTTAAATGCATGTGGCTATGGTAACTGCAGCATACCCATTTGGTGGTCTGATTTTTATTAGAACCATTGGTGCAGGAGTTCTGTTTATAACTCCGGTTCAAATTGTGGTCTGATTTTCCAAGTTCTGTTTATACCCATTTTGTTAGTTCCCAAAACCTGAAAATGAGAAACACCAAACACGTCATTTTCTGGGTTTCTAAGGAGATGCGTGATTCCGTCCATTCACAGCATTCTGTACTCTGGTGATATTTTTCACTTTTGGATGTTCGATTCCAACTTTTTTTTGGATGGTAAAGATACTAGAAATACTTGCTGTGTATGTTGAAGCTCATTTCCAATTACCTAACTTGGAAAGCACTTTTGTGAAACCAGGCTTTAACCTGGAGCCATTCCTAGCTTCTCGTTTTACATTTGATTGGTCATCAGTTAGCAAAGGTAACAATCTCAGAAGCCATGGGAATGGAGAAAAAAACAATCCAAGAGATTGAGAATAACTTGTATTAGTACCAGTAGACTTCCTTGGTACCACTATGCGCCTGAATGAGAAGGAAATTCTAACTGAATTTAAACAAGCAGAATGTAGGATTCATTGCATAAACGTTTTTCCTTTTCGGTCTTTTTGTAATGCGCTGAAACTTCAGAGCTGTGAAATTCAAAAGTCAGAGTATAGTTTCTTGCTTGTGGCTGTGCGTTAAAGAGTTTCATTTCAATGTAAAAGTGTAAATAGACAAACGAGACATAATTCTCAACAGTCATTTAAGGCTTCTGCTTGTGCGCCGCTAGTGAGATTTTTGCAGCGCGCAGTTGAGATTTCTGCCTATTACTTTATTTTGAACCATTTTTTGGGACCATGGTTTTTTTTTTTTTTTTTTGAGGGAACCATGGTCTTATTAGGCCACCTTCCCTATAGTTATAAGGGGTGTCCTAAAGTGTGGAAATGACTAACCTACCCTTAATCTAATTTAATTTAAAACTAATCTAATAACCACCTATATATATATATATATATAATCACCACCTCCTCCCACCACTACCACCACCGACCACCACCACCACCACCACCTCTCTATATATATATATAACTTAATTTAAATCATTAACATATTTATTCTTTTACCTAATTAAAACATATAACTAATCTACAACTTCTTCTTCCTTTATTCTACAATTTTTCTTCTTCTCTTCTTCATCAATTTATGATCAGCTAACCCTTATCATATACAAATCTAATCAAAATCATCAAATTTTTAGCCTGGTGGATTCATTGAATATTCATCGTCGATTAATCAATCTTTTCTAAACAAACCTATCCATAAGTATTTTCCCAGAAACCCATTACTTCTAATTCGTTTTTGTTTGAAATTTTGAGCAGTAGTCGTCAAAATATGGTTTAAATGGAAGTTACAGTGGCATGTTAGGTTAGGAATAGTAAAAAAAAAAACTAGTTTGCTAACCGAACATTCTGAAACCAAGCACACGAAGAACACTTCGGTTATCACGAATTAATTTTTCTTAACCGAACTCAAAGTTCGGTTGGTTAAAGAAGGCTAAAACTATTTTCTAACCGAACTTTACCAATATTAGGAAAAAAAAAAAAACAATCAAATGTAACCGAACTGTGCTTTTTTTCCCACTATGTTGATTTTTAATTTAACCGAACTTTGCCCACTATGTTCGGTTGGTTACACAAAGAAGGCTAAAACTATTTTCTAACCGAACTTTACCAATATTACAAAATAAATAAAAAAAAAATTCCAATGTAACCGAACTGTGCTATTTTGCCCACTATGTTGAGTTTCAATTTAACCGAACTTGTCCCACTATGTTCGGTTTGTTATAAAAAACCTTGACAAACCGAACTCTTAACTAATTGTGTGTAGTTCGGTTAGATATTGGTTGGTATGAAGTTTGCGAAACAATCGAACTTTGTACACTAATGTGCAATCTTATTTTACATAAGTTCGGTTAGCTATTGGTTGCAAACTAACCGAACTTATAGACCCTAAAGTTCGGTTACATTTCGGCCAAACCGAACATAACACTGTAATCCTATTTACAAAGTTCGGTAACATGTTCGTTAACCGAACTTCAAAAAACCTCCATCATTGGAGAGTTCGGTAACCTGCGTGTTTAGAAAAAGTAACCGAACTACACTTTCAGATGAGTTCGGTTACATGTTCTTCACACAAGGTAACCGAACAAGCCCTACTTAACAAATTCACCTTTTTTTGAAAATTTGGACCAATTCAACCAACATTATCTAAGTTTAGAGCATACTTGGGTACCCAAATAGTCTTCCTCCGGTTGTGGTTGGTAAAATCCATCGTTTTCATCTTGAGATTGGCTTTGGGGAAGAATACATTCACCATCTAAGAAATAAGTCATCACTTGAATAGTCTAGCTTAGTGAACTCAAAAAAAAAAAATATTTTCCATGTTTTTCTTCTTCATCTTCTCTAACTTTACTCTCTTAATAATTATACTTCTTTTAAAAAAAAAAAACCTATCTGTTTTTTTAATCTCACTAATTATCTTTAACTTAATCATTTCACTAATCATTACACTAACTATTATTAACACTAACTAATCATTATCCAAAATTAATCCGGAGGGTAATTTAGGTATTAATAGAAATATCTAAATAAGGGGTGACCTAGATTTACTTCTAAATGTCTTACTAAAAATAGAACGATGGTCCCCAAAAAATCATGGTCCCCAAAAACGGTTTTTATTTTGAAAAAAATTGGGCTTGGGCACCACTCCATGGAGGGGTCATGAATCTCATGATTCATTTGAAAGTAATTTGAAATATCCCCTATCCAATATCTTAATAGCAAAATGACTCTTTTCTAATTAAGTTAGTATAATGATTATTTGATTTATTAAGTTATGTGAATTAATGATTAATGTAAGATTAAATTAATCAGTTGTTTTCTAAATTATTGAGAGGAGAGGAAGGAAAATAAGAGTTTTAGATTTATTTTATAAAGTCTAAACCTTCAAACTACTTAGGCATCCTTCAAAATTAGTTTTTTGTTATTTGTATTTGCCAAATTTTCTTGAAAACGAGAAATCTTATAACTTGATTTGGGCTAGGTCAAACACGTTCGGCTACAAGATCTGAAGAACGGGTAATTGGACTTATCTCCAAATGTAGTTCGGCTAATGTTTCTGATGGTGTAGGTAGCCTAACTTAGTTTTAATGGAATTTTTGTTTTGTTCGGCTATCAGATTTCCAGGACCAGCAACCAAATTTTTATTTTGGGGTATACATAGTAATGTTCGGTTTAGTCGACTCCACCATCTTGCAGCCGAACTTACATTCAAATTAAGCAGAAAAACATGGATTTTAAGTTCGGCTAAATGTTCTTGCCGAATCTTCAAAAAAAAAAATTCGATGTAACCGAATTCAATATTCTGGGGTATACACAGTAATGTTTCTTACAGATTTCCAGGACACGCAGCCGAGCTTTTATTCTGGGGTATACACAGTAATGTTAACTCAACATATAAGTTTTCAGAGAAAAGTTCGGGTAGGAGAACAAAAATCGACTTGACCGAACTCAACATTGTTTCTTACAAATTAAGATCTGGTTAAGAGAAAAAAGTCTTGACTTAACCGAGCACTACAAATGGGGTTACATACAAAAGTTCGGTTAGGCCCAATAAAAATTCTTCCTAACCGAAGTGTTCTTCATGCTCTTCATTTGCAAAACTTTGGTTACCAAAACTAGGTTTTTTGAAAATTCTCCAAAACCGAATTACTATTTATAACTTCTTTTTCACCATATTTTGATGATTAGTGCTCAAAATTTTTATTTAAAAACGAACAGAAAGTAGTGGGTTTGTGGAAAAATACCTACAAATAGGTTTGTTTATTAAAGATTGATTAATCGACTAAGAAAGTTTTATAAAGCGCGAAGAGGAACGGTTATAGAAAGAGCGAAAAAGAAGAGAAAAAAATCAAACTGACAATAATGCAAGAGTCTTTTCCCCACGAAAATGAAGGGTGCCTAAAACACCATTATGGTCTAAGCACATCCCCACAAATTGAGGGGTGCCTAAAAATCGTTGTTTATTTTATAGTTTTTAATGTTGGAGACCCTTTGGGCTCTCTTTATAGTTATTATGCATGCTAGCTTAATCTATTGTGGCTAGTAGGGGTGAGCAGTTGGCTCGTAATCCACACAACTTTTGAATGCTTGGTTCAAATTCAAGATTCGACGAAAATTGCAAGAGTTAGTCGGAACCATCCGTATTTTTGTGGGTGGGTACCTGGACTGTTCGCTAATAGATTGGATGCGGATGGGATTTTTGAAATCCAAAGGATTGCGGATTGGGCCTGGATCCAACCTTGAAAATCCATTGGGCAGCTATATGAGTTAGTACTTCTTTTATCATATTTCTTCGGTAGACAAATATGAAGTTTGTACATTTTTTTTTCTTCCAATTTAGATATTCCTTTTCCTAGAACCCTAATTTGGGGCATACACAAAAATTTGGGGGCATACGGAATAAGACAAAAAAAGGGTGCTAATAGTATTTTTAGGGTGGCCCTTATCCCCCTCTTTTCAAAAATGCTAAAATACCCATTCTCGGGATTAGTGTTAAATTAGTGTTAATTTGATTAATTAGTTGTTAATGATTGTAGTTAGTTTAGTGTTAATTTAGGATAATAATTATCTTTTTAAAGATAATTAGTGACTTATTTTAGACAAAGAAGAAGGAGGAAAGAAGAAGGGAAGGAGGAATTTTTTTTTTTTTTCTTTGTGATTATTGAGAGATGTGTGATACAAATTCGACTGAAGAAGGTGAATCATCACGTAAAGCTAACATATCCATTACGATGGAGATCCGGAGATGGCTTATTTGTTGGATTATGAAAATAATTTTACCCAAACTCAATTTCAAACTCAAACTTTTTTCTCAAGCTCAAGATGATGACTTTTTGGAGCCAAATCCCGAAGATGAGTACATGGATGAGGAACCCAATGCTAATAATACATAGGTATGGTTGTAGATGTTGTTTAATGTCCGTTTTGTAGCTTGAATTCACCAAAAGTTTTGATTTTTATGTAGTTCAAGCGCAACAGATTAGGTTCGGAGATAATTTGTATCTTAGAACCTTGATAAATAAAACAGTTCGGCTTATAATTTTAGTCCCCAATAAGCCGAACGCATATATGACAAGTAGTTCGGCTTTTCAATTCAAACACGAATGAGCCGAACTTTAAAGATCGGCTTTCAAATAGTATTGCGAATGAGCCGAACCTAACCCCAAAACGATAGTGAAGTCTACCAATGGAGAACATTAAGGTCAAAATTAAACTCATTCAAATCAATGACATATTAGCGTCATCGTCAAGAGAACGAAAAGACGAAAATAACGCAAAAAGAATGAGGCCATTCCGACATCGGACCCATTGAAGAGTTATGGCCAAAATAAAATCTAAAAACTTGAGTGTCTGAGAGATAAGTTCGGCTAATAACTCATCATCACGAGTTAGCCGAACACGGAGCCTTAAAATCAAGATTTTCGAAGTGTTTACAGAGATAAGTTCGGCTTAAAAGTAATCTAATCGAGTTAGCCGAACCCGACAACCACACAGGGTAAATTTCACTTGTTAGGTTCGGTAGGAAAGGTTGGCAAGGTATTAGCCGAACCCGACATTGTTCTAGGACATGTTTGGACGCAAAATTGACTTTTATCTCAAGGAGAAACGGTTTGGAAGGATTCTAAAGCCTAACTTTGAGAGCTCTATATAAGAAAATCCTTAAGAAGAGATCTTTCAATTTTTATCATCTCTTTACACCACATTTTATCATTCATATTATCTTCCACATCATAAAAATACATCCAAAGGTCTAAAGCGACATGCATCAATTTTGAGAAGAAAAATCAAGTTAGAGGTTCGCGATCACCACCATATTCATCATCCCGTCCTCCCCACTCCACCACCATCTTCATCATCACCTCATACTACACCCTTATTTTCGTCATTATCAACCTCTTGTTCTACAGGCAAACATCCACCCGTGTCATTTCGCCTTTTCCCTGCATGCAAGTTTTTGGTGCCACCACCTCGAGGTTTGGGAGTTCTTGAATTAGAAGGAGTCACTTCCATTGTTCTCCTTTTAAGCTTCTCTTTAAATTTTCCCGGATGGGTGCTAAAACAAATGATACACCTTAATTAATTTTCCAAACTAAATAAATATGACTCTACTAAACAATGTGATAAGTCACCTATAAATGGACAAGTTTATAGGAAACTATTGGCCATACACGAGTAAAGTTCGGCATATTAGATACTTATCAAAATGAGCCGAACAATATGCCCAACATTCGGCGCATTATCATACAAAAATATTATAAAGCCGAACACAAAGGTTCAGCGCAATCGATTTTCAAAACATCACCCAACTGTTCTTCGTCTCGTAAAAAAAAAAAGTTCGGCTGATAAATTTCAGCTCGAACACTACTCTGGAACTTCCAAAACCCGGAGGAATCATCGATTACATGTCGAAATCAACGAAATACGAAAAACCAAGCAATGGGTTTGTGGGAAATACCTTTACATGTGCAATTTTAAAGAATCGGGCTCTATTTCTCGCTCTCCAATACCAATCAATCCACTATCCTCTTCATCACCATCTTTTCTAAAAACCCTAGATTGAGATGCTACGGAAAGCAACACCGAGGATTCGGCACCATATTTCTGGGGCATCGCTTAACACGAGGTGTCATTAATTTGTTTAATCGAGAACTTAATCGCACAAAGAAATTTTCAGAATTTTGTTTGTGTTTTGGAGAAGAAGATGAGAAGAAGAGTGTGAGAGAAGGGTTAATTAGTAATGGTTAGTGAGTTAATTAGTGGGTGGTTAGTTAATTAGGGGATGGGTTAATTAGTGGGAGAGTTTTAGGATTAGAATTTAATTAAGTGGAAGGGTAGTAATGTAATTTAAACTAGGCAGGGGTATTATAGTAACTTAAGCATCATTATGGCAGCCCTTATAATTTTGCATTGGGTGCCATAATATCTCGTATGCCCCCAAATTTTTTTGTATGCCCCAAATTAGGGTTCTTTTCCTATCTTACTTGATGAGCTTACAAGATACAAGACCAATATATGTATAGGTGGGCTTAATCCCAAGTACAACAAAACATCTTATTTTAAAGGGACAAGCTTTTTTTCCTCTTCAAATTTTGAGTAACTTCAAAGCACAACACTTGGATCCAATTTTATACCCTTAAATAATGTATCTTATTTCTAAAACCAACGATAAACTTGTTGTATTTATTTCTCTATTATAAACTAAATTCTGTAATGAACTGGACATGATACGGATGTAATATTGAAAACCGGATGTAACGTTAAAAATGCAGAATTTCTCTCTTAAACTGAATTTTGATAGAGTTGTGTAACTAAAATAGTGTTGTGATTTTCCAATAAAGTTATGCAAACTCTAGAACATAATCCAAGTAGCATCAAGAAAATAATTCTATTTAAGAAAAGAAATAAAGGTAAATCATTCAAGCGAACTTAAATTACAGCAAAAATAAATTAAAAAAGAAAAAAAAAAACTTAAAACTTAAAAATACAGGTCTTGCATCGTATCAGCAAAGAGTATTGAGCCAGTCGAGCTCTTGTTTTGTAGACTTGGACCAGTTTGGTTGGATCCAAGTGCAGTTTGAAAGCCATCCTTCTGTCTGGTAAACACTGTTGAGAGTCCCAGAAGAAGAGTGATAACTACCTGTTTCCAGAGAATATAATAAAATCCCTTCTCCATTCGGATATACTCTGGGGAAACAGATCATGTTCTCCATATGGCTATTCGGAGCGACTGCTGACAAACATGAGGTCTCACTGATGAACAACATATACTTTCCCAAACTTTCGACTTTAACCCATTCCATTACGGAGAAATCCAATCTAAATATCCTGACTGCCGCACCTAGATGTCCCAGCTTGACTAATAAAAGATCTCCTCCACACTCCACCAGCAAATTTGGATGCATATCATTGTTGAATATCTTCTTGGGTGTCGCGAGAACACTCCATAAAACTTCTTTCGAAACGTCATAAGCCCCTAGAGTTCCATCACAATCTGCGCTATAGAAAACACCTTTGTAGCGTATTGGGACAGTACCATGTAATGTCATGAGCTTCTTGTCCACATTAGTATTCGGATACTCGAAGGGAAGCCATATATCATCACCCCTCACAGTGATTAAGATACACGGGTCCAAGGCACATTGATCAATGCCGAAAACTGCACAGTCTGGAGAAGTCGGCGAATCATCGAAACAAACAATGGAAATGCTATGACAGAAATCTGGCAAGTCTGGAAGTTCAATGATTTCTCTTGTGAATGGATTGTAAAAGAAAATCTTCTTCTCTCTTGACATTAGCAGCCAACCATCCTTTTGATAACGGATTGTAGCACCTTGTACCAATTCGCAGGAACTCATCAGGTATGTCTCGTTATCGTGCACTGGATCTATGAATTGTAGGTGTTATCTCTAGGGAACATTAGCCATGGAGATATGTGTGGACATCCAGTTGAGTTGGAACCCTGCTTTTGTGTAGTAGCAGGCATTACTCGTCGATTTGCTTTACAGACTGAGCGAAAATGCACGTAATCCAATGGATGAAGATAAGTTGATATCGTCGCCACTGTGTCTTCATTAAGAGTATCCCAAGGACTAATTTCTTCTTTGTTGTGTGTACCGCGGCTCTCATTTATATTACTACTTGTACGTGTTTTGTTCCCTTCCATATCCTTTAATGCAAAATCTTTTTGTTGTTGTTCTTCACCATTACTTTCCATTCTTTTTCGCCCATCCTCAGGCATCATCATGATCCATTCCGGTGAGAACCATGGAGTTTTGATCTTTAGATTTGGCAAAACAACCGCATTGCCACCTTTTCCTCCAAACTTAAACAAACTCAGATCGTCAAGAAGAGTATAATACAAACCACCGCTCTTGAGTCCCAACTCTGCCGCTGAGCAACAAAATCCAGTCTTTACGCCAGTGAATATAACATGATCACCCAAATCATTCATCCTCTCCCACATCATGCTTGATAAATCCAGCCTCCACACATATATTAAAATGACTTTCTTACATCTGCGATTGTAGCATACCAAAATCATAAAAATTTCGTCGTACGATTCCACGTAATACAAATCAGTACGGTCCGCCCCTAGTGGTTGAAACATTGCGCTACCAAATACCAGCTCAAACGACCTTACAGATAAGGTCTTAACATCGTCGTCGAGCAGATGTTCTTTTTCAAATTCCACGAGGCGATCCCCTCTTACGCTGGTAATAAACAACTTGCATTTAAAAGAATGGATAGTGACGAGATCCCTCCTTAAGTTGGCACCCGGTATATCTCCTTGAGAAATTCTCTTTGTTTTCCATTGTTCGTCTCCAGGGAGGCAAAACAAAAGGAAGGCATCATGCTTCTTATTGGATAGAGTAGTAAAAAGAAATATAACCATGGAATCTTCATTGTGACGATGTGTACTAGCAGGTGATGTCAAAACACAATCAACCAAAACATATTTCTTGGGTTTGCTAACCCACTCTTGAAGACTTGGTAGCTGAATGCTTTCTAAAGAGACGGGGTTCCACAAAAAACAATCCCCGTGATTCCAATTATCCATGTTGTATATGCTTTCGTAATTTTTGTCTTTGCACACAATAATTAACCAGTTGTGATGAGAAGTTTTCTGCCAGAAAGATTTGCCACGCAACTCTGGTATGGATTTTCTACAAGTCTTATAATGGTTGGGATCGCATACATTAAAGAAAGCCTGAGATTTCATACCTTTTCCATATGGAAAGAAAAGCCATGATGCTGCTGCCAGTGGCACCGGTGCTGCTGGTGGAGTACGACGTTGGCTTCTCTCACATGCCGCTGACCTTGTAGCCATTGCAAGAAATCTAAAGAGAGACAAGAAGAGATATTGGGAATTTGTAAGGAAAACATGAATCAAGATTATAAATTTATATAGAGAAGAAATTCTAAGTGGTTTCCTTCTTGGGCTCTACTTTCAAGTTTCCTTTTTAGCCAGGGTTGCTATTCCTTTTAAGGCTTACAAATAAATATTAATTCGCCTCACCTGCCAAAATCGTCACCCTAACCTAGCAGAATTACTTCATTTTATTTATTTTCCAATAAGAATTTTTTCTAGAATATTTGTTTGTTGTTATGTTTCAGAAATAAATATTGTATCTGGGTTTTCCTTGTTTAGCAGATCATTTAAACTTGAATATGTCTCCGGTTTATTATAATTTTCTAAACACTGATAGTTCCGTGTTATCATCTTTATGAACTGCCAGAAGTAGGATAAACTAATTTTTTTCTAAGTTATGACGAGTATAAAATCTGACTGGGAAAGATTGAAAATCCCAAAACTGATACACACAGCTATTGAATCAAAAATGCTAACATGAAACAAAATCTGAAGAGTGTTATGAGTGATTGTCTGAGAGATGCAAATCCAGAGGCATGATAATGGCTATGAATTGGATTTCATGAACACACATAAATCTGTAACTCATGGACACAGAGAGGCACTATTTTCATCTTAATCATGAATAGAAGATAAAAAATTGTAATTACTGTAGTTAGGGTTACCTCCTTTTGGATTTGATTATCAGTTGCAGAATCAATGAAGTTCAAATCAGCAGTAGAAATTGAAATTGAATACCTGATTTGTATTTTGAATTGTCTCCGTCGCTTTGCTAATAGAATGGAAGGGGTTTACGAGTTCACTTATCTCCTCCTCTCCTTAGATGGGGATTTTCTGTTCGTCTTAGCTGATTCCTTGCCATAATCAGTTCCTCCGTTTCTGCTGCTGGGAAACTCTTCAGAAGATTGATCCTTCTTCTCAAGGTTATTATTGATGACTGTCAACTTGATTGGGATTTGGTTAGGGTTTGTTTTCGTCTGAGATTTAGAACAACAAATCCCCAAGAGAAATTAGAAGATTCCCCAACAAAACCATACCTCAAAACAGGTTTCATTTGATGGGCTTTTGGTTTTTTTTATTAGTGTATGGTTTCGGGCTTCAGAAACCTCAGGTATGTCGTAGAAACCTGGTTTGGAACCTGACGAATTTTACCAACCACAACCGGAGGAAGGGTATTTGGGTACCCAGGTAAAGGATATGCTGGCCAAGGATCTGATGAACCCTCCCTGTCTTTTTTGCCCTTCTTTTTTCCACCAGAAGTTTCTCTCGATTCGATCCATTTAATCTAAGGTATCTTTTGGAAGAGCAATCACTTGCATTTGATACGTTGGGAAAGCTTGCAAAAATAGATTTTATTAAAACTGTTCTACCTGCTTGGGAACGGAGTTTCGATTTCCGACCTTGCAAAGTGGAATAGTATTAATCTTCATATACTCACTTTCTATGATCTTTTGTAGGCAATTAACGGAAGGAATATGAGTATTCTATCGGGGAAAAATAGAGGAAAAAAAAGTTAAATTTGTTGGGAAAATAGTTAAATTTTTTGGGATAATGCTATAATATGTATTTTTTTTTCTTTTATTGATCGAATGATAGGTGCTGACGAGTTTGTAACTCCTGTCATTTTTATCATCACTCGGTGACTTTACCACTGTACTACAGTGACATCGGCCTTATTCTAATACGTAGCGACACATATGACATATATCCCTGAATGCTTAAAGGGCTTTTGATAAAGTACCCATACTTTTCACATTAAACTAAAAAAGTTCCCTCGATTTTTAGAAATTTGTTAAAGCATCCCGTTTTATTCAAAAGGCAAATTCCATCCAGTTAAGTGTTAGGTGACAGTTATCTTTCCAACTAAAAATCCTATTTACCCCTGAACTACATCTCCTTGGTTGGGAGGGTAAATGATCCGGCGATCATGAAAACAATGTAATGATCCTGAAAGCGTTGTCACGATCCTGAACCGGGCTCGACGAACCTAAAAAATATTGTAGAAGGTCGTTTTCTTCCAACCAGAAACCCCCCAAAACACTTGAAATGATGAACACTTTTTGGGAAATGATGACGAACCTGAAAGCGGTGTAACGATCCTGAACCGGACTCGACGAACCCGAAAAATGATGTATAAAATCAATGTGGCAATATAAAATGAAAAATATGTAAAGTAAATTAGTCTTAATTAACATTAGATGGAAAAACTAACATGAGGGTACTTTAACAAGTTTTAAAAACACTAAAATAGTTACCCTGATTTTTAGAAATTTGTTAAAGCATCCCGTTTTATTCAAAAGGCAAATTCCATCCAGTTAAGTGCTAGGTGGTAGTTATCTTTCCAACTAAAAATCAATGATGTCGAACCTGAAAGTGGTGTAACGATCCTGAACCGGACTCGACGAACCTGAAAAATGATGTATAAAATCAATGTGGCAATAATAAAATGAAAAATATGTAAAGTAAATTAGTCTTAATTAACATTAGACTAAAGTAAACTAACGTGTTAATTAGTCTTAATTAACAAGTTTTAAAAACACTAAAAAAATTACCCTGATTTATAGAAATTTGTTAAAGCATCCCGTTTTATTCAAAAGGCAAATTCCATCCAGTTAAGTGCTAGGTGGTAGTTATCTTTCCAACTAAAAATCAATGATGTCGAACCTGAAAGCGGTGTAACGATCCTGAACCGGACTCGACGAACCTGAAAAATGATGTATAAAATCAATGTGGCAATAATAAAATGAAAAATATGTAAAGTAAATTAGTCTTAATTAACATTAGACTAAAGTAAACTAACGTGTTAATTAGTCTTAATTAACAAGTTTTAAAAACACTAAAAAAATTACTCTGATTTATAGAAATTTGTTAAAGCATCCCGTTTTATTCAAAAGGCAAATTCCATCCAGTTAAGTGCTAGGTGGCAGTTATCTTTCCAACTAAAAATCAATGATGTCGAACCTGAAAGCGGTGTAACGATCCTGAACCGGACTCGACGAACCTGAAAAATGATGTATAAAATCAATGTGGCAATAATAAAATGACAAATATGCAAAGTAAATTAGTCTTAACTAACATTAGATGGAAAAACTAACGTGAGGGTACTTTAACAAGTTTTAAAAAAACGGGGACATTTTTTTTTTTGTTGGTATCAGCTTAAACTTCCTCCCAAAACAAATTAAGGACTTATATATAAATATGTAATATATTAGGGACTACTAACTTAACAATAAAAACTAAGTCCCTAATATTTTTGAACCAGACTCTAGTCAGATTCTCAAAACATAATCTAAATCAAGAAGGACCTCTTTGATCCCTGTTTTCAGACAACAAAATCATTCGTTGGAGATGAAATTAGAGGATGAACTTCCAGTCTCAGGTATTTCTACACAATTTCGTCAACAAAAACTGATTATAAAGATGCGTTTCATCTCTTCTTAATATCTTAATTACAACCATAACGATTAATTGATCGATTTTGTAATCAGATGAATCAGTTTAGGGTTTTCAAATCGCGTTCGATTTTCTATTCTGATTGGAAGTCATAATTTCGATTCATAATCATCAGATCATTCTAATGATTTTAATGTAAAAGTTTTTGAAATTTATTTGACCTCATTTTCAGATATGTTCTTCCATAAAAGTCGTTATTATCTCTAAATTGTTTTCCCAAATCTTGAAATTGATTTGAGAATAATAATCACCATGCCTTAATGTCTATTACCCATCAAATATTTTCGAATTTGATCTTCTTTCAAATTTTCACCTATCAACTCTAGATTGTGATAACTGCATTTTGAATAATTTGAGTGTAGATGATGTTACTGGAGCTTGGATTTTGTTCATTAGGCTGTAATCTTGCTCTTGTTCATATGAGCGTCTACCTCTCTCACTATTTACATTAAATACCCCAATCCAAAGCTAAATCAGTCTGGTTTTGTGCCTTTTGACTTAAATTTGTCATAGGTATGGAAAACTTGATTCAGTCACCTTTAATCTTTTTCTCAAAATGGATGAGGTTTCCCCAATATATTTGTTTCATCGTGTTTTAGAATTTAGAGACATAACTTTGGTTCTTTTGGCAGGGAAGAAATTTATGTGATCTCAGCTCTTTATGATCCATGTAAAGGCGATGGAGCAGAGCAGAAGCATCTGCAAGAAGTTGAGTTTGCATTCCTTGTATCTCATGATGGGACATGGTTTGAAACTGGTGGCCTATGCCAGGGCAGGGAATGGTTGTTGCCGTACGAGGCATTGGTCATCACATCATAAAGAGTTCAGCTCTTCGTTCGACTTGGCACTTTACAAGTATGGTTTTCCAAGTTTCCCCTACTCTAGGAGTTGCTGTTGAACCAACTATTCCGAGGGATATGGCTGCGGTTACGATGTGTTTGTGGCTTCTGAACAGCGCAGGCTCATTCAGAGAGGTTCCTGTTTCTGGCACAGGAGAACAAGTGCTTGCAGCTGCAGGATAGCTTCATCTCAGTGATGCATACAGGATTTGAAAGAGAGGTTTGCAAGGTTGGTTCCAGTGTCTCAAAACCCCTGTCTCCTATGAATAAACCATTGAATGGTATGGATCCAATTTCCTAGATAATCTCAAGGTCTTGACTGGTAGCTTAGTTTGTGTCGAGAAAATGGGTGCAGGTTGTAAAGCTTCCACCAGCAATCACAAAGTTGCTTGAGGAAGGTTCTGATCGAAATTCTACAGGGAAGACCTGGTTAGAGAAACAGCAAACCGTTGGCAACACACAGAAGATATTTCAGTATTAGATGATGGTTAGTCGAATCACTTAACAATTAGATGATGGATGTTGTCTAGGATCATGCTGTGAATGAAAAAACTCAAGAAGGATGATGCTGATAAATGTACAAATGTGTGGCTTCAGTTGCAGTGGAGAATTTGGGCTCTTGGACCTTGGCACGTTGGTCCTAAAATTCTTCGTGTTTCCAGAAGCCAAAGAAATATATCAAGCCTAAGAAAACTCAGACTTGTGGAAGCCATGTACTTACTCTGAATTGAGCACCCCAACTGCACATTTTGGCCTCTGTATATTCTGTTTTATCTAAGAGGTGTGCCCGAGTTTGGAAGGATGAGGTGCAACAAGAGTCTTCCAGTTAAATGCATGTGGCTGCGGTAACTGCAGCTATGGAGATAATCCATATTCTTGACCCTGTAAGTATGTATTGTTCATTTCTGCAAACTCACAATTCGTCTTTCTAGATTTATAGATGCTTTCCTTGTTGATTTTTATCTCTCAAGCTTTAGTACTTTAGGTTTCTTCCTTAATACAATAGTTTCTCATTTTTTTCCGCTTGTTATTATTTCTCATTTTAGTCATTCTAGGTATCTGAATCAAAACTTTTTTCCTTAGTTTAAGATTTGCGACACTAGTTTTTATCAAGGTTTAGAAGGGTATATACTCGGATGATGAACTTGTGTTCTCCAATACATATAAGATATGTCAATTAAAAGACCTTTGATACAATACCAACCAACAACAAAAGATAGATAGGTAGAAATTAAACTTTCTTCGGGTACCTCTTTCATTAGAACCATTGGTGCAGGAGTTCTGTTTATAACTCTGGTTCAAATCGTGGTTTGATTTTCCAAGTTAGAGCAACAAAATCTTCCATACCCGTTTTGTTAGTTCCCAAAACCTGAAAATGAGACACACCGAACACGTCATTTTCTGTGTTTTGAAGGAGATATGTGATTCCGTCCATTCACAGCATTCTGTACTCTGGTGTTATTTTTCACTTTTGGATGTTTAATTCCAACTTGTTTTTACCTAAGAAAGAAAGGTAACAATCAACAACAAGAAGAAAAACTAGCAAAATGAAAATGTAACGGGATTATGATCATTAGTTTGTCGTATGTGTGTTCTGTATTTTGTATGTATCACTAGTGACTGTATGTAGGTTGGATCATTCTAACTAACACGTACTTCACCAACCATTCAAGGCTTTGTATGTGTTCTGGACTTCTGGCAGCTAACTCTCGTGCTTTATCAACCATTTAGGCTTTGTGTGCATTCTGGTAGATCATCATTTTTGGTTCTGATTTGATTCTGCATAATCAACATCTTATTTATCCATATATACACATCTGAATTCAATGCCACATCTATAAAACAGGTCTTTTTTTTTGTGTTTAACAATCCACACCAACACCCTTGATTGATCACACGTACATATACAGAAATACTCAATCCTCAATTTTGGAGTTAAGCCTGCATAATCCGTATGTAGGAATACATTAAATCTGATCGGACTTTTAACTATGGTCTCAAAGACGGAAACTTGGAGAATTAGTTCTTAGATTAAAGACGGCAATTTGGAAATATGGCTCATTCATACATCATAAATGACTTTTTGGATTCCGTCCACTGCTTCTTTGGAGTCTAAAATCTAACTCACTTGGTTAGAGCATTGCATGCATCTATGGCTGCTTTACTTGAAGGCTTGAATTTTGTTTTGTCACCGAGGTGGTGGTAACACCGAAAAATCTTTCGAGAACCAATTTGACCATATTATTTCTAAATTTTTTTTCTTGCATTCTGGGAAACATGTCTAGATGCACATTGTGTTTTAGATATCTTAGGCTCAGATTACTCTGAGAAGGATATTCTGTTGTTTCTCTCTGAGTTTCTCTTTTGCCTTGGCCATCATATAATTTTTAAGCCAGTTTTTTTTTTTTTGTTCCTTCAAATTCTAGTCTGTTCTGTGTTAGTTTTTTTTTAATATTACTTTGATATCAATGTTCTTTCCATGAGAGCTTTCATAAAATGTTTCGTCGTAATAACAAGGTCATACCCACAAGCTACAGTGAAATTGGTGATCTCTCTTTGTTTATACCGATCAGTAATAAGACCTGTAATCATGTAAATTACTGGTTGCGAAACACTTCCCCTTATGAAGTGTCAGTTAGCATGTTTTTTTTTAATAATTAGCATCTTTTTAAAGTTCAAACCCTATGGCACATGGTGAGCCAATGGCCCGGTCGAACATACTTTTCTGCGACCCTTAGTAGTTAGTACCGTGCGTTCACTTTCTTCTTCTTCTTTGTGCGCTTGTTAGCTTCGTCTGACACATGGGTTTACTATTCTCTTGATTTTGATTGTATGGTTATTGTTATATTACTTAGTTGTAGTAATTTGCACTTGCTCTGGTCTTGTATCTTGAGGTCATATTCCTGACTTCCTGTATATGGTGTTTCAGTTTGCATTTAGGACGAAAATCTTTCACCCAAATATCAACAGCAACGGATGTATATGTCTAGACTCCCATAAAGAAAAGTGGTGTCCTGCTCCTACCATCTCTAAGGTTTGCTTCAAATTTTGTTTCCTGCCATTTTCTTTAACCCTCCCTCCATAATTCTCCTTTCCTACTTTTAGTACTGGGAAGGGAGACATAGTCTGATTTTCGTTCTCACATTTATCCAAGTGCATTATAGATGCTACAGATTCATTCTGACAAATTACGTCCTCGGAAAATTCTAGTATGAAGTTTATAGTTGATACTGAGAGTAATGGATTAGCTTCAGTGGCACCATGTAACAGATATAGGAGAAAGAGAAGTTTTACCTGCCATTATTAGCTGCTTTTGCTTTCCCCACCTTTACTTGGGAATACTGAACGATGGTCTCTATGTTGTCTCCATGCCCTTTCCCAAAATAAATAAAAACACAGATGTGCACATATATGCCTATTAAGTGCAAGTTGTCCAGGCCACTCTCTCTCAAGTATTTTGCCACTTTCCCCTTATAAAAACTCAACTCAGGTTTAGCGGAGGCGGCACTGTGTCGTATTAACTGTCAGTTCCATTGTCGTTTAAATATCTCTTGCACTGCACTAATGTTGTTGTTTTCTGTAAACCCAGGTGCTTCTTTCATTCTGCTCCCTGTTGACAGACCCAAACACTGATGATCCACTTGCACCTGAGATTGCACACATGTATATAATAAAACAGACGGGAGCAAGTACGAGACAACTGCTTGTCAAAAGTACGGAATGCTTTTAAAGTTGGTTGTGTTTGTGACTCCAATACTGGCCGTCATGTGCTTGCTAACATTACTCTTCCCTTACTAATCCCCAGCCAGCAGTAACTACATGTAACTAAGCACTGCCAGATCATAAAATAGACGTCTATGAGGAGAGTATGTACTCGGTATTGCAAAAGAACTTCAATCCCTAGGCTGGCTCTAACGGCACCCAAGATTCAAGATTATCACTGTTGAAGTGTCGTTTATCCCGCTACTGTTACCTTGATTCCCAGAGAGTGCGGTGTTTTGCTTGGGTCCAAGATGGAAGTAAACCAGGCACGCGCTTTGAAACTGCATACCAAAAAAGCATCACACGCCGTTTCTAAATGCGTACCAGCGAATATTCTACGGAAATATTCTTCCGCTCGCCGTTCCTAACAACGTGCCACGCTGATTAAATTTGTGTATTTTACATATGCGGTTACAACTGGCATGCCCGTTATATATTTGTTTGACCTTTTTTTTCTACACCCAGTTTACACTCAGTTAGAAACGACGCTTTTGAGTTTCTCTATGATACGTAGTGAGAAACGGCGTACCGCGCAGGTTTGAAATGCGTATCGACTAGGAATCTTGGATTCCTATTGCGCCGGGCGTTGTGTTTTGGTGATGTGGATTCGGTGATAATCTTGAATCTTGGCATACCATCCGAGCCAGCCTGAGAAAGAAAACTTGAACAGAGTTGCAATTGTAATGAATCCACTAGTGATCTTCAATTAATTTTTTTTTGCAAAGTTCTTAAAATTCATTTTTTTATTTTAATTCTTTTTTTCTTTATGCAAATGGCCTGCCCTAAAAACACCCAATCCTTACTTCTATCTCTGCAAAAATTTTGAATCAGCCTAGTTCCCCATGGGTATCCCCACCTAGAGATTGGTTTAAAATTAATACTGATGGGGCTTGGATTCCTAACTCTCTAAACGGGGGAAAGGGTTTTATAATCAGGGACTCGATTCATAGTTTCATATATGCGTAAATCAACTAATCTTGTATGTTGTTACTGCGGAAAATAAGCTTGTGCCATTAGAGATGCCTTGAAAGTGGCGAAAGAGAAAAAACTCGATCAGATCATTGTGGAGAGTGACGCATCAACGATCATTGAGAAGATTAATAACAAGATTTTCTTGGGAGATCTCCGTACACACCACCTCTACCAGGATATCAAAGCCTTAATTTTGAGCTTTCAGTCAATCATCTTTGAGTATGCCAATCGTACTTGTAATAGGGTTGCCCATGAAATTGCCCAATGGGCTGTGAAGAATGTAAGCCATATGGCATGGTCAATCCCACCGGTCTGGCTCCTACCTGCCCTTAGCGGCGACCATAGGTCGGAGTAGGCTTCTGTTGTTTTTTTTCTTGCTTAAAAAAAAAAAAAAAATGGCCTGCCCTAACAAAAAGACATATCCATTGTTGTCAATCAGAGTAGCAAATTGATTCCATGCGTGGTTCCTTCATTGAGACAAGATTCTTGGGAATGAACAATAGAGTCCAATTTGCAATGACCCTTGGGAGCTGTGAGAACAAGGTGAATTAATGTGACACTGTTCTTGTTTCAACTTTCAAGAGGATATTTTGTCAATTTACTTTTCACTTGTGGCATCTGAATGTACAATGGGCAAAAATATATTAATAAAATATCCACTCTCTTTCTATTTTTTCTCTCTTGTGCTGACTTGACTTGACTTCACTTACCTTACTGTTTTTCCTTTGTCCTGTCTTATCTTGCTTTTTCCATTACTATATTCTTAAATTTCACTTCCACAGTTCCACTTTTTAAGTCTTCCTGTTGGTATTTCCCCATTCTTCTTCATTTTCATTTGTTTCTTCAAACAAACTTGTTTCATTTTCACAAAATTCCCACCTCTTTCTCCATTTCTTGAAATTCTTGTTTCAGTCTAATCCAAAGACAGTGAGAAATAATGGGAAATGCTATTAGGTCCCTGTATGGGAGTTGTTGCAAGCCATCAACACAAGAAGATTCAGCAGACTCATATGGTGGTGTATCCACAACTAGTGGTGTTGTTGTTGGTGTTTCAGCTCTAGCTCATGATCTTTTGAACTATGAGCAGACTTCTCAGGTATAATTCAACTGATTTTAAGGTTTATTACTTCTTAATTTTCTTCATGAACTGATATCAAATTTCTTGATTTGAAGGTTCCTGAAGGGCTCAGTCAGCATGTTGCATCATCAAAGAAAACTCAAGCTAAATGGTAATTAGTACTAGTAGCAATTTGATTCCACTTAACAATTTGATCTTGAATATGTTTAATTTTAGTTTAAATGTTGAATATCTTTAAATTTTGTGTAAATTGCTTCAACTGTTATATACTAGCAAAATGAATTACAAGTTCCTCAATCTATGATTGAGAATCTGTTCTTGTTAATTCACTAGAAAAAGGGTTCAATTGATTGGTACATGGATATAAATTGGTGTACTAATTGTCGATTTTCGACATGTCGAAGGTACAACAAACTATTGCAGGCATGGAAAGAAGCCCAACTACCACCAAGAACTCGTAAACAAGCTTCGAGGCTGATTATTCAGACCTTAAAGGAGTACCAAAGGACTGATGTAGAGGTATATGGCAAGGACTTCTTTACTGTTATAGGATTGGATGTTGGGTTCTGTGAAACAACACTGAGGGTTTTGTTTTGGTTATAGGGTCTATTGAGATTTTATGGTCTTCCGATTCCGCGGAAACGGGTTGAAATTCCTGATGAAGAAGTCTTTCCTCCTACTCAGCCTGAAGGGGTGGAATACGAATTACAAACGTTTCCGGTGAGATTGTACTTCTTAATCTGATGAGAAAACTAGCTCATTTTTTGTTTTGTTAAGAAGATTTTATGTTTGGCTTCACAACTGGAAATTACACTACTTAGGTGGACGCAAGAGCTGTTGGCGATGGGGATGGCTTAACAGTTTATGTTGACGCTACAGACCCTAGGGAAGCACCTAATGTGCCCAGGGCTGTGCAACTGGCCGTATCAAGACGAGCAAAAGCACGTGCATCCAGGGATTTTGGGACAGCAGACGCACTTCAGCAGGACATTGTTGATGCTGGTTACAGGTTCTTGCTAATCCCAAATTGTGTTTTTTTTTCTTTCCAGCACTATCATATTACCAATCACTGAAATACACTTTGTTGTTATTACATATCCAGAGTCTTCAATGGTTCAAACAACGAGGAAATTCTTGCCAAAAAGTATCGTATTCGATTGAGGTAAAAGAATGTCTTTCTCGGTTAGACTACATGGAATTGAATCTGTTTGTAATTTTCTTTGGATACAATTGATTGCACAGGGGTATTGATGCACCAGAGATGGAAATGCCGTACGGAAAAGAGGCAAAGGTAGAACTCACGAAGCTACTCCAAGGAAAGTGTTTGACTATTGGTGTTTACGGTGAGGATCAGTTTGGTCGACTCGTTGGAGATGTCCATTGTGATGGAAAATTTGCACAGGTAAAATACACCCGCCTTATTGCTCGGCAATGCTCGCGTTGCAGCTCCCTTAAACTAGATTAATTTGACGAATCCCTTTGAAATCTCATCCTTTTCTTCTCTTGACATCTTTCTTTTCCTCCGTGCAGAAAATAATGCTCAGGAAAGGGCTTGCATGGCATTTTGAAAAGTATGACAAACGCCCTGAACTCAAGAAGGTGACAAGTCCTCCTTGATACTTACTGTTCTGTTTCACGGAATCTATTCTTAATTGTACTTTGGTTGACACACATCTATGCTCTGAATTAGTGGGAGAAGCAGGCTAGGGATGCTCACCGTGGATTGTGGGCATCTCCAAATCCTCAAAAGCCATGGGAATGGAGAAAAAACAATCGGAGGGACTGAATTGTGTGCGAGTGTTGAACTGAAACTGTTGTCTTCCTGGGGTCAGTTGTGCAATGAAGGAGAAAGAAATCATGAGGACTGTGTCGTAGGCTCGTGGCAAAAATGCATGTGGCGAAGCCAACGCAATAAATCACTTAAGACGGTAAATACCAACATTAGCTATCCAAATCTGACTAAACAAAGGAGACACTGTGTACATATGTTTTATTTTCTTTCCTTTTCACTATTGCAGAATTGAACTACTGAGAGAATTTTAATATCTAGAGTTGTATAATTGAAGTGAATCAGTTGTGATCTTCTGATTAAAGAATCGCAAACTTTAGAATTATACCATCTATTTTACTACAAGGATGATGTCCATGAATATATATATCTACCAAAAAGACAAATTTGTTGTGGTCCATGTAGGGTTCAACCAGCTAGACCTGCAAAGAAATTCCTGGGAAGTTGTTAAGAGTCAATTTCTATACCTACCAATAACAATTATCCATTGTGGTCCATGGTAGTTTTTGTTCTTGAAAAGTAGCATGATTATGGGGCTTCAGCTGAGCAGTTTGCGCCTGTAGTCTTCAAGACTTGTTGCACCTTAGTGTTCATTGGGCAAGAGTCGCCTTTTGGAAAGAAAATGCTAAAGAATGCACCCTCTTACTCATTTCTCCCACTGTTTCTCCAGTCTTATCTGGCTTTCCATTACTATATATTATAGTTTTCCTTTCCATTTTAACTTTTTCATTATAAATCTGGTCTTGGTCCCTTGATTTCTTTCATCTTACTTCATTTCTGCATATTCTTGTTTCAGTGTAATCAAGAGAGAGTGAGAGGATGGGGAATGCTCTTAGGTTTCTTTATGGGAACTGTTGCAAGCCAAAAACTCAAGAGTCAGACCGTGGTGTTTCAGCTCTGGTTCATGATCTTGCTAACTATGAGAACAATTCTCAGGTAAAACTCAAAAGCTTTTAGTTTTCTTGTTTTTTCTTTGTTAACTGACTTCAAAATTCTTGATTGAAGGTTCCTGCAAGACTTAGTCAGCATGTTGCGCAATCAAAGAAAGCTCAAGCTAAACTGTATTGCTTTGATCCCATTTTTTCATCTTGAAATCTGGATTTACAAAAATCTGTTGTTGATGGCTAAGTAGATGCATATACGGTGCACTATTTAGAAACTTTCTTCATAGTCCACTGTGATCAAATTGATACTATTGCTGTTGTTAAAATGTTGAAGGTACAACAAACTATGGCAGGCATGGAAAGAAGCAAATCCACGACCGGAAACAGCTGAACAAGCATCCAGGCTTGTCATTCAGACCCTAAAGGGACACCCAAAGGCCGACGTAGAGGTATATTAATGGTGATATACAACCCAACTTCTTTGTTGTTGTAGCTTTGAGAAACAGCACTTTGTTTTTGTTGTATAGGGTTTACTGAGATTTTATAGTTTTCCTCTTCCGAATAATTGGATTGGACTTCCTGTGGTAGAAGTTTTTCCTCCTCAACCAGAATATGAGTTACAGACATTTCCAGTAAGATGATATTCCCCACTCTAATCCGCTAATTAATTCATTTTCTTTTCTTTTAAGAACATTTATGTGTTGGTTTCACAACTGGAAATTACTGCATAGGTGGATGCAAAAGCTGTTGGTGATGGAGATGGCTTGACAGTTTATGTTGACGCTATGAAGACCCAAGACAAGCACCTGATGTTCCACAGGGCTGTACGATTGGCAGTCTTGCGACGATCAAAAGCACGTGCATCCAGGGATTATCGGACTGCAGATGCACTGCAGCAGAACATTATTGATGCTGGTTACAGGTTCTTATTCACCCCAATTTTGTGCTTCTTCAGCGGTATTAATCACTGAAACCCATTTTGTTCTTATACAGAGAGTCTCCAATGGTCCAAACATCGAGGATATTCTTGCCAAAAAATATTGATATTCGATTGAGGTAAATCAATGTCTTATTTGATTTTGGTAACATAAATCTGGATCAACTTTGAAAAATGTTGAATGTACAGGGGTATTGATGCACCAGAGATGCAAATGCCCTATGGAAAAGAGGCCAAGGCAGAACTCACGAAGCTACTTCAAGGCAAGTGTCTAACCATTGGTGTTTACTGTACAGATCAGTATGACTGACTCGTAGGAGACATCCATTGCAATGGAAAATTTGCACAGGTACCATACAGCTTTCTTAGTGCGAGCAGTCCCTTCAATTGAATAACTTCCACTTTAAATCTCATCTTTTTCTTTGCATCTTCCTTCTTCCTGCAGAAAGCAATGCTCACGGGAGGGCAGGCGTGGCATTATGAAAAGTATGACAAACGCCCTGAATTCAAAAAGGTGAGTTACAAGTCCTTTTGTTTTTCTTTCTCTTACACCTATGCCTAGATGTACTCTGCATGACACCCATGTATGTCTAAAATTAGTGGGAGAAGCAGGCTAGAGCTGCTCGGGTTGGATTGTTGGCATCTCCAAATCCTCAAAAGCCATGGGAATGGAGGAAAAAAAATCCAAGCCACAGAAACACTTGAAGCAGTAGACTTCCTGGGTTCGACTACGCAGAAACACTTGGGTGTGAAGACAACACAATAAAGCACAAAGACGGTGCACACCAATATAAACAAGCAGAATTGAGGATTTCATTGTATCAATATAATTTTTCATATCGGGTTTCCTTTGTTGTAATAAGCTCATAAAACCTTATTATGACATTGTATTATATTAGTATCTTTTTCGTTCAATTCATAAGCAAAAACATTTGAAAATTCAGAACATTCACATTTGAGTATCAAAATTTGCCCTTTATTCACAAGAAATAGACATGCACTGACTGAATTTCACAATGCAGCTAACCGTGGTGTTACGGTGTAATCAGCGTTTACAGGTGCAGTAGATCGTAACTACTTTTCCAAGTTGACAATTTCAATTCAATACAAGATAAACTTAATGAGACCGTTCGATAAATATCGCGAGAAATTATACAAGATTGAAAATCCTCACCTGGATGTTTATAAAATCCTAACCTCCCATACCATTGATGTTTTTGCAATCCAAGCTCTACCCTGCAATCTCAAATTTAAGATTTTTTTTATTCATTTTTGTGTGTGAGCACCTTTACCAGAAGAGGTACGCGATGGAGGAGTAGAATTTGAAGCCTATCAGCTACAGTAATAGTAGAAGATAAAGAGTATATTCAACTGAACTCACACTTGAATTCAACTGACTTCAGAAAACAAACAGACTCCATAAAGTCGTAATTCCATCATGGCACTAACAATAGTCGTTGGGCCAACCAGCAGAGGATCAGTATCTGTTGCAGGTATTCCGCCAATGGGATGTTAGACATTTTTGTCATAGGAGAATGACAATGTTTCAAAATTCTACGCCAATCTGGGTTTTGTAATACATCTTTGACGAACCATTTCTTGCCTGTGTTACTTAGTAGGTTTATGGGGCATGGTATATGACGGGAAAGAGCTAGCTTTGTGTCTTGAGCTCGAAATAATGCTACACATGGGGAGGTTTTTCGAAAATACTCCCACTCCCACCTATATCACCTGCATAAAATGTATAATCAAATTCTAATGAGGAAATTTGTAAAATCGTGTAACACTATCTCATCTGATTATTAGAAGGTTTTATCTAATCTAAGAGCATGGTTTATCATAATGTTTACTTTTCTGAACAGCATCCTTCTAATGATTTATTTTGATAAGCTAATAAATGAAGGAAGGATATTTTTCCGGGCATTTTTAGGGGCGACCCCAAACGAATTAGGGGCGACACTAAAAGACAAAAAAAGTCACCCAAACGTAAATCTAAGCTACCCCTTATCTTCGATTTTTCGAAATGGCCAATATGCCCTTATATAATCGGTAGGTTAAAGGTGAATCGGTAGGTTAAAGGTGAATCGGTAGGTTAAATTGAAAATATACCTACCGATTGTTGTGTAGATACTTCGGCTAATAATCCCTTACATAATCGGTAGCTTATCCAACTTGTAAGACTACCGATTATAAGGAGCCCCATATTCAACCTTGGCCAAATTCCATAGGTTTTGAGGGGTGCAGAGCCAACCATAACCACTTGGCTTGAGCTGTGGATGTAGCCATAATCGGAAGCCTAATAGGTTACATACACTACCGATTATAAGTTGCCCCAAAATGAGTTTTTTCTAAAATCCTTAACGTAATGAATTTTGAAATCTACCATAATCGGTAGGGTATATAATTATATAACCCACCGATTATAACGAGCCCCAGATCCAACCTTTGCCATATTTCATAAGTTTTCAGTGTACACAGCCAGCCATAACCACTTGGTTCGTGTTTGGATGCAGCGTTAATCGGCAGTTAAATATATTACCAAACCATCCGATTATGGGTTTCCCAAAAATGAGTTTTTTCTAAAATCATTCATGCAAGGGAATTTGAAATATACCATGATCGGTAGCGTTACCGACTTGACAACCTACCGATTATAAGGATCCCCAGATCGAACCCTTGCCAAATTCCATAGGTTTTGAGTGTACAGAGCCTGGCATGACCATGTGGTTCGTGATTTGGATGTATCTATAATCGTAAGACAAATAGGTTGCACAACCTACCGATTATAGGTTGCCCCAAATTGAGTTTTTTTCTAAAATCCTTCATGCGATGAATTTTGAAATCTACCATAATCGGTAGTCTTCCCAACTTGACAACCTACCGATTGTAAGGAGCCCCAGATCGAGCCCTTGCCAAATTCCATAGGTTTTGAGTGTACAGAGCCAGGCATAACCATGTGGTTCGTGATTTGGATGTAGCCATAATCGGACGTCAAGCAGGTTACATAACCTCTGGATTATGGGTTGCCCCAAAATCAAATTTTGAAAGCTACCATAATCGGTAGATATTCTAACTCAAATACCTACCGATTAGACTGGCATTTCAAACCAAATTTCAGAAATAGCCGTTGGAGTTTTTGGGAAAAATAAAAAGAGCCGTTGGAACCTAAACCTATATAAAGAAACTCATATCTATCACCCCCAATTGCACCAAACTCTTTCCTCTCTTCAGTTCTAATTTTGAAAACCAAAAATTTTTGTTTTTATTTTTATATCGCCACATAGTTTTTTTATCCCCAATTGCGGGTTACTAGTGGCACTCGTAGGGTGTATCACGGATACAGTACCGGCCGATATGAACATTTATTCGGGATTTCTTTCAAAAAAAGCTTTGAATATTTAAATACAACCAGACGGATGGGAAACATGGCGGCCACCAGTTCTTTTCAAAAGTAAATCCTTTTAATTCCCAGACGTGATTCAAAATAACTACGTGCTTCACACAATGTTTAGTTTATTATTCCGGAAAATAAGAAAAAGTTTCCACGGTAACCCAATGAAGATCCATTCACAGCAGAATTACAGCTAAAAGATTTGGCAGATCCATTGACAGCAACATTAAATTTAGGCCAATTTCAGTCTGTTGCCAATATTATGAAGAGGTGCCGTTGATCCTATAAATAGAGTACAAAAGGTGAAGCATTGTTCAAAATTCAGAGTTGAATATCGGAGAGTACTTAATAATTATCAAGTTAAATTTTGATAGAGTATATTTCAACATCATCATGGCAAGACTTCTCATCTGCTTAGCACTGCTTATCATATCCATTTCACGTAAGTAGGGTATAATGTTGTTTTGAATTACACATATGCGCTTCTTGTTGTTTATGAAGAGTAGCATCTTCGTTATTTGATTCATATAACGTTTTAATAATGTGAAGCAGAGATTGCACTTGCGGAAGACTTAAAGCTGGGGAGGAAGGGAGGGTTGGCGCTTTCGTATGGGGGGCAGCAACTCTTACAGAATAAGCAGTCCAATAGCTATGGACGCAATATCGGTTATCAGGGAGCAAACAATGTTGAAGACAATATCAGTAATCAGGCACAAATCCAGTATGGAAGTGGGGGCCAGTTCTCACAGAATAGGCAGGAAAACGTTAATGGAGACAATATATCTTGGCAGGCGCAAATCCAGTATGGAAGTGGGAGTGAAATCCCAGAGTATGCAGCACAATAATATAGGTATGAATATGGAAAAAGATGAGGTAAACTTATTTGGCAAACCACGGCCAAAGAAGTCTCTGCCGTGAGTTATCACGGATAATGGAAAATGCCCGAGGGGAAAGGCAGGGATGAAGGATGCAAGATCAAGAGAAAACATGATCTTTCTAACCTCAAGTATAATAGTCAAAAACCCCTGAGACAACTGAGCTAATCCCAATTTGTCCGTTTTTTTTTTTTTTTTTCTTTTGTTAAAGTTAATTGAATTTTGGTCCAACAACTTCAATGACCATTACTAGTGTTTGTTCAGTGCTATCCATTTAATTGTCGAAATTGTTCTCCATTAACGTAATCTGTTTGCTAAATTTCCCCCATTCATTTTTAATAACTCAGAGTAACCAGATTACAGCTAAAACAGCGCAGAAGCCTAATAAACCCCAACGGGAATTACATTATAAGCTCAGACAAATCGAAAATATAAACGATTTGCACATTCCAGTCTAGTAAGAAAACTAGGCCCCGAAGACTCGATACAACCCCCTGTACGCAAAGAAGCACCTTTCCTAGCCAAACAGTTTGCTGATAAATTGGTTTCCCTAAAACTGTCTAAAATGAATCTGGTGAAGGGAACTGCATAACTAATTCCACCTAGAATTCATACTAAGAATTCAAAGCTTGAAAGAAATAGGCTGCTTCTGCCAATCTTTCAATGGTGACATTTTCGCGAGGTTGAGTATCTCCCTTCCATCATTATCTCTCGCATGAACCCGGCTTAGGACATTATCATGGAAATCTTCTATGCTCCTGAATGAATGTATTATCGAATTACAATATAAATTCTTTTCCTTCGCTCCAACCTCTATCAGATATGTATGCCTTCCTGCCTCTCTATCTTGTGTATGCCCTGCAGGTGGTGGCGGTGGTAGATTCTGCGGTTGCTGCACTAAGAAGTGGTCTAGCTTTCCCTGATCAATCATTCTTAATATGATTTTCTTTATATTTCTACAATTATTAGTTGTGTGACCATGGAAACGATGATAGGCGCAGGTCGTTACTCCTCCTCCTCGCAGTGGTTCATCTCCCATATTTGGTGGTGCTGGTATTTCTTCCATCAAAATTATCGCTTCCCATATTTTCTCTACCGTGGTGTTTAGATGCGGCATCTTTATATTCTCCCAAACTACTCTATTGCTTCCTTGGCCTTGGTTATAATATTGCTTTCGTCCTCCATATCCTTCTGGCTAGTAATCGAGTCTCTGAATCTTATTGTTTCCTCCGCAATTATTAAACCGTCTTCTCTTTCAAATTCTTCTTGGTCCCTACTTGTTCTTCTTCCACTATCTGCTTTCCTTTGCTCCCCTGAGATGTACTCACAACAACATTCGTTATTCTTGGGAGTAGACTGTTGTTTCCTGCGTTTGTAATCGCCACTGGATAAGATTCCATCTCTTTTTTCTTTTCTTCAAGAGCGATGTATTCCTCTTGATACTCGCGTAATTCTGCCATGGTTATCGTATCTTTTATCCTAAAGATCTGTATATACAACAAATCAGTTGCGAATAGTGCGTTGATGAAGGCTAATATGAGGCTTCTCTTATCCACTCGTCTGGCCATCTCACTGCACATGCTCCTCCATCGTGTGGTTAACTTTCACAAGCTTTCATTGGTTCTTTTGTGTAAACTAAACACTTTCTCTATCCCAGGACTTAACATATTATTGCTGATGTAGTTTCCTAGAAAGATGTTTTGTGAGTGGTGAAATGATCGAATGGTGCCAACTGGTAGACCTTCAAACCATTGCAAAGCTTCTCCGGTTAGGCTGGCAGGGAAATATTTACAGAGTACCACATCGTTTGCTTCCCACTGTAAGAGAGATCGGCTGTATGCTCTTATATGTTGCACCACACATGTGCTTCCATCAAAGATGTTAGTAAACGCAGGGAGATTACACTTAGGTGGTATAACCGCACATTGTATTTGTCTAGCAAATGGTGTTCTTCCCGCTTCTTCTATTGCTTCATCCAGTTGTCTTATACCTCCATCTCTTCGCGTGAGCTATCATTTTTCTCATCTCTCACTAATTCTCTCAAGATTTCTTCATTCGTGATTTGTTCGCATTTTGTTGCATAGGTCTTTTCATCCTCGCTTGCCTTATTCTTTTGGCGTGATTATTCTGATGCATAGCTTCTTGTATCTCTCTCTCTTCAGCTTCTTCTCTTTTTTTGTCTGCATCTTTCTCTTTCATTCCTTGCATGTATCTGTGTGACATTATGTCTTGCAGCTTCTACTTTGCGTTCACATTGATCTCTTATCATTTCTCTTCCTTGTAGTATGATTCTTCCTTGCTCTTCATCATCTTCCCCATCCTGGTCATGGTGAAAGCGATGTCTTTCGCCGTGTCTCGTCTATTGCCTGTGTTACCTTCTTGCATGCGATGTTCTTCACCCTGATGTACGTACCGGTCATCAACTCCTTGTTGTTCCATGCGATGTTCACCGCGCAGACCTTGCAAGTCATCATTTACCTGAAAATTTTCATCAATATTATCCAAAGGTGACTCTTGTATTATATCTCTTCTACCAGATCGGCTACGCCTGAATGTACTCCTGCTTGTCCTTGACCTTGAGCTCGCACGTGTGGTGCTTCTTGATCTCTGCTCTTGCAATCTTATGTTTTCTTCTCTTAACTCATTATTCTGGCGCGTCAAATTCGCACGCTCTTCATCTTCTCTCCTTCTTTCTGCCATCAACCTTTGTCGAAGTTCCTCGATTGTCATGTCTTCTTCATTTCCTTATATTAATCCTAGAGATCCACTTCTTTTCTCTTCTTCTTCTGTTGAATCTGTATTTGCGGTATGAACGCTTACTCTATCGTAATCGATAACATTCTCCTGCACTGGCTCGCTTTGGATCTAAGTTCGAGCTTGACTTCCTCTATTGTTTCTTTCTCCCATCCTTGAGGATTCGACGGTTTTGCTCCTTCTTCTTCCGACGATTCTTCTACTCCTCCTAGTTGCTATTGCTTGTTCTGCTGCAGTTGTTTGTCTCACCATCTTATTTATCTGTAACAATTTGTTTTGCTATTCAAAGATAAAAATACTCTCTTAAGAACCAAAGATTTTTCTAGTGAAGATTGTTTTTCTTGAAACTAAAGGCTATTGACTGAATCTTTTAGATCTAAACTTCCAAACTCTTCCAAGATTATGAATATCTTCTAACTTGTTTTTACGAACTTCCACCAACGGGATACATCATTCCAAGCTGATTTCTTAAGGTAGGATAAAATCCTTTACTCTCTTCCTGTTTCTGGACGCCAAAATGTAGTTGCAGGAAATCCTACAACCACACCCATACAAAAACCTACAAATCAATCTAAGTGAACTCCATGAAAATCACAAGAACATTCATTAAGATCTTCAAATTGGGTACAAAGTAATAAGAAATCCTAACTTGGGAAGCAAATAATCTTTCTCTCTCCTAAATATCTTGTCTAAACTCTCAAAAAAGCTCTCCCTCATACAAGGTCGCTCGGCTCCTTATATAGGAGTTTACATAGTGGAGGATAGCTAATAAAGCCCCTATTTTCGGATCTGGCATGCGTTATTAACACACGCATACATTGAATCTTATCGCACAAACTCTATAACATCGCATGGTTCTTCACACTTTACTTGTGATTAAGATGACGTCATGTGATGCGTCATTTGGATAAGTTGTACGCGATCGTCTTCGCTCGGTCTTGATGATCATTATTTAACACGTTTAATTGGTGTGCGGTATTTTGTATCTACAACCTGCAATTCATATCTCTTTTCTGAAAATAAAAATTATCTCTTGCAATCAAAATCTGCCAAAGTAAATGGGGAAAGAAACTGGTCGAACTTAAGTTGCAATCAATCTGACAATCTGTGCAACAGTCTTAAACCAAGAAGGACCAAAGGTTCCAAGATTAAATTGCACATTCTAATCGGTATAAACAAAATTCCAAAGGGTTGGAAGACAGGACAATTGAACAGAATATGTAAAGTATACTCACTGTTATGATTGCACATATCACAATTGTAGGTCTACCCACTATTGTGAGAATTTTTCTTTCTTAATACAACCAAAACATCAACAATAACATTGATGAGAAGACTTAAAGGTGAAGAACTTAGATCATACCAAGCGAAGAACACAAATTAACTCCGGCGGAAACAAGTTTGATTCCTTTGGCAGCTAATTCGGTTTTGCTGATTCTCTGTCTCGGGTTCAGCACCTTCCGGTGGCATCGTGGTAGGGTTGCATACGGTTTCTAACTCCTTCCACATGTTGTTGATGTCGTCTACCTCAGGTAGTTCGTTGTTATCCAACCACTGAATAGCCTGGTCGAGCGCATCCGCCATCTTCTTCGTATCATCCAATGTTAGCTTCTCTCTACTATTATCGATGCTTTTCCTGATCTCGCACGTGTAATTCTCAAAGGAATTCCTTGCCTCTACCTTAGACTTGTGTTTTTCATCCGCCGCCTTGTATTCTTCAGCCTCTCGAACCAGCCTATCCATCTCAGCCGTCGAGAACCTCCCCTTGTGATTTGTAATCGTGATCATATTTTTACTCCCTGATGTCTTGTTTTCAGCAGACACAGTCAATATGCCATTTGCATCCACATCAAAGCACACTGTTACCCTACCAACACCACGAGGTGCGGGAGGAATTCCGTCTATAACAAACTCACCCAATAGGTTGTTGTTTCTGATGCGGGTTCTCTCACCCTCAAACACCGCGATCCTTATTGTAGTTTGGTTTTTTCCGACAGTACGGTACTCTTTTTCCATCTTGGCGGGAAGGGTTGAGTTCCTTGGGATCACGACATCCATAATAGCATGTTTCGTTTCAATACCAAGAGAAAAGGGGTGACATCCAGCAAGACCAGGTCCTCCACCGTCTCATCATTCTCATCACTCAGTTTTGCAGCTAGCATTGCAGCACCACAAGCCACGACGGCCTCGTCAGGGTTGATTCCCTTGCATAGCTCTTTCCCGTTGAAGTAATTCTGCAATAGAGACTGAACCTTTGGGATTCTAGTGGATCCACCAACAAGGACAACTTCGTGAACGTTGCTCTTGTCCATGTTAGCTTCCTCCAGACATTTTTTAACTGTAGCCAAACATTTCTCGAAGAAATCCATGTTCAACTCTTCGAATTTAGCACGAGTAATAGACGTATGAAAATCTACGCCTTCATACAAACAATCAATCTCCATGGTTGTGTGAGTAGTAGATGAGAGAGTCCTCTTTGCCCTCTCACAGGATGTTCTCAGCCTCCTAAGAGCCCTGGCATCTCCTTTAATGTCTTTTTTTTGCTTCCTCTTGAACTCTTTAACAAAGTGATCTAACATCATATTATCAAAATCCTCTCCTCCAAGATGGGCGTCACCAGTTGTAGCCTTGACTTGAAGGTTACTGTTTGTAGTGGTGAGCAGAGAAACATCGAAAGTACCACCACCAAGATCAAAGATAAGAACATTTGTCGACGCGCCACCATTAGTCTCCTTATTATCAAGAGCGTAAGCAATTCCAGCAGCCGTTGGTTCACTGATGATTTGGAGTACATTAAGTCCAGCAATTTTACCCGCATCTTTAGTAGCTTGACGCTGGGAATCATTAAAGTAAGCAGGGACTGTAATAACAGCATCCTGCACACTTGAACCAAGATAAGCTTCTGCAGTTTCTCGCATCTTAATAAGAACCATGGATGAGATTTCCTCGGCTGAAAACTGAATTTCCTTTCCCTGGTAAGTGACCTGAATCATTGGTTTCTCGTCAAGGCCAGCAATGACTTTGAAGGGCCATAGTTTGATATCACTTTGAACCAAGGGATCACTGAATTTCCTACCGATCAAACGTTTCGCATCTACAAAAAAAAAATTAAAAAAAAAAAATGAGAAAATGAATTAACACACTCTTCACAAATGAAGATCGAATAACGATATATCATGATTCTCATAAAAATATTTACATATTGTACACTAAAATAACATTAAAAATGGCCATGGAATTTAGATATTAAAACCGATGTGAAAAAAGCTTACCGAAAACACTGTTGGTAGGATTCGCGGCAACTTGATTTTTAGCAGCATCACCAATGATACGTTGTGTATTGGTAAAAGCAACATAAGAAGGAGTTGTACGATTTCCTTGATCATTTGGAATAATCTCAACACGATTCTTCTTCTTCATCATTACTCCAACACATGAATATGTTGTTCCTAAATCTATTCCTATCGCTGGTGCTCCCTTATTTCCAGCCATTAAAATTCAGCGAAACAAAAAAATACACACTTTGTAAAAATATACTATTGCAAAGAAGAAAACTGACTTATGAAGTAAACTGGGGAAGGGTTGAGCTCGTATATATAGATAACCGATACCTGGGATAAAGATAAAGTTATATCTTGGATTAATGTCAACTGGAATTGTCAACGTACTTGGGAAACATCGGTTGCAGTCTAGGTTTTAAACCTAGTTTGTGTGCTCTATTTTGTTTCTGGGTTTGATTATACCCATTTGTATGCGCCTAGGCGCCTCCTTTTCTATCATAAAAAAAGAAATAACATTGGTTGCAGGTAAGGGGCGTAAAACACCCAATCTACCACTACGTGCATTGAACAGCTTGAAATGACTAGTTCAGTTGCAATTTGCAAATGGTATAGGTGACAAAGAAATGAATATCTCAGCTGGGTGTCCACTTGTGTACATATTAAAATGAATTGAACAATCGTTAGATGAACAATTTGCAAGCTAAAGACCTTGCAATATTCGATATATATTTGCAATTGGGATCAATCAATTGATAAGCCTAAATAGCTCACTTATATTTGATAGGTGTAACTGATACCAGGAATTATTCAACATGGCGCTTATCATCGTTTGCCTGTGGATTGGTACTCACCCAAGTAACAAGTAGTTGCCAACTATTAACTTACAACCACATCTCTATCAAAGGAGATATCAAATATAATAGAAATTTGGAAAAAGTAAAATAAAAATTAGAAACAGAACAGGTCATTGTATCAATTTGTATATACCCATCCAACTTGTAAAAAAAAATATCTAAAATACTAGAAACAAGTAAGTAACCCTTTCGTTGGCTGTATAACTACACATGGAAGGTTAAAGAAAATACCATTAACCGGATCAAAACGAATCAAACTAACATGCCACTTCAAACTCACCTGCTCATTAGTGTGCCGGACCGGCAAAATGCAGTGTATTTTCAGTCTTTCATTACCCTAGTCACATCTCCGAGGTTGGCTCTGATTAATTAGTTATCCTTGATGAATTTTTGGAATTGTGGTTCTAATTGTTACATTACTCTTGTTTAATACTACTTCTTCCGTCCAAGTTATATAGGGGAAATCCCGAATATCTTATATTAAGAAAAAATCTAGGTTTTATTAAAATTAATCTCCTTTCTTGTTTTACCCCTTGTTATACTCCCAATACTAGAAATATCACGTTAATTATGGTGATATCCATGCAACCTTGACAAGCAAAAGCCTTTTCTCCGCCTAGATAACTTAGACGAAGGGAGTATATATATATATATATATATATACTCCCTCTGTCCGTTTTTATCTGTCCTAATTTCTACTTTGGTATGTCCATTTTTATCTATCCGCTATGTTTATAAACATAATTTTCCCTTAAACTATCAAATATACCCTTTATTTTTATAATCATAAAATTATTTTTAATATCCAAATCTTAAATAATATCACCATATTTATGGAAAAAAAAACTTACTCAATATCTTTGTATTAATTGTCATTCCTTTTTTTTAAATAAAAACATTTATGAATAGTTATAAAATTCCTAATAAACTTGTACTTATTTTAACACTAATAATTTAGTTTTGGTAATAATATAATATTAAATAGGCTAGTCAAGGGCTAGTCATGACAATTTATAAGATTTCCTTAATATGTTGACTTAGTCAAAGCGGACTCTTAATTTAGGACGGAGGGAGTATATATATATATCCCAGGAAATGTGATATTTTTGCCTCTTCATTTTTTCTTACAAATAGACCAAATTGAACGGATCATTTTCCCTGAGATGGAAGGACTATAGCCCTATTTTTATTTTATTTTTGTTGGACATAAAACAATACAATGTAATTGTATGCTTTGATTAAATAAGATTACCTTGTCATAAAATTCTCTAAACACATTTATTAACCCTTTGAATTTGAATTTTTAGGTTTAGAAAACAAGCGAAATATGCCACTTCTTCACGTTAATATACATCTAAATTCAATTGTCCTAATATCCTTTCTGACCTATTGTTTAATAATAGTAACAGTAAAAAACCATCAAGGGTCTCTCAGTGTTTTGATTTGTCAGGGTGGGCTAGCTAATAGTTATTGTTTTTTTTAGTATTTTGAGGAGGAGAGCAGTGATAGAAACGGTAGAAACTAACAAGAATTTACAAAAAAAAAAAAAAAAAAAAAAAAAAAAAAAAATCATAGTGAGCATTGTACTCCTTGTCCTTGGATGGTTTCACTTCCGCTTTGATGTGTTCAGGGATCCTTTTTCTTCCATCTTGATCCTACTCCTCTTTGGCTTGTTTGTCTATTTTTCTTTCCTTAGAATTTTAATTTTCTTTGTTTAGAGAGAGAGAGCCTCGAATGCAGTTTGGAGTTTGTATGTTGACTAAAAAATATGTCCCATTCACGAAACGTTTGCATCTTTTCCTGTTATCGATTTTACTGTCAACAAAACATATTTGTGTCAAACAGCCATACATGTTGTAGCACTTTCTTGATTCGTTAATTTGAAGCAAAATGAAAGGAAATAAAGAAGGCTTAGACTCGGACTACCTATGAAGGTGATCTTTTTTGATCGTATGCAGGTGATCTCATTATCCAACAATTAATGGTACTACTTATTTCCCCCTACCTCGAAACAAGAATTCTAGGATAATTGTCCCATTCATGTTCTTATGAAAAGTCAGTATAACTGACAATGTCTCGTATTCTTTATCATATTTCTCAGTGATGATGTAATATTGATAAAATAAAAAAGAATCAGATTTTCCTCAGACTGTCAGCGCAAGTGATATTTAATTCTTCCTTCTACATCTTTGTCTCAATTTGTGAGGATTGGGGTCGGGGAAGACAGCAAGGTTGCTAATGGGTACCAATTTGCTTGGGGATGTACCAACCCCAAGGCAAATGATATTTTGTCTTATTAGCATTTGGTACACCCCAAGCAAAACCAGTCCCCCCTATTAGCAATCTTGGAAGACAGCATCTATTTTTTCCTCATCCACATGTATGTTGTCCCTGAAAAAGCCAATGGTATCCACCAAACTGAGCATAAACCCGTTCCCAAAGTGTCAGTCTCCACGTTAATTAAGAAATTTCATAATACTCGGAATCATTAGGAGGTTTTATCTAATACTCTAACAGCAGATTTGTGGTTTTCATCCTCTGGGTTCCAAATTGGATGCCAAACTCAGCACTCAGAATAAAGCATGAAAAAGAAAGTCTCATGGTTCAAACTGTTAAAAGAGCCAAGTGACTTTAAAACCTTCAAAAGAGTAAAATTGCAAAAATTAGCTTAATGTGGCCGGCAATAGATACTTTGACATCGTCTTTCTTATGAACCATGATCGTCGTCGAAATAAGAATTCCTAGTTTCATTGCATAGTCATTCCCTTTGCATTAAAATAACGATGGTTCTAAAAGTAATTCTCTAGACAATAATTTGAAAGACCAGGTATACATTGATGTCCAAATACATACTTTCTATAATCAGTTGTTGTAAACATATACTCGCACCGATCATAGGTCTCCAACAACAACTTCTTAACCATAAGGTTGATTTTCTCAACAAATAATGTCATGGATATGATCGAACATTGATAATTCAAAGATTGTCTATAATATTCATGTAGACCAATATGGATTGAGACTTGTATATACGTATGAAAGAGTTGAGATTGACCTAGACAAACTTTATTAACTAACAGAATTAAAATATTTACTGCGATATTCGTAGGCGCTCTTAGGTATGTATAATACATCTTCCAGGTAATTGAAGACAAATAATTAACTGGGATCATATGCGTTGAAATATTCGAAAATCATTATCAAGGTAATTTTCAATGGAGAAAAACTCCTTACCCCCAGTAGTCACCGGCATTAACCGTCATGACTCCGTCATGACTCCGCACATGAGCAGTCCGTTTATTGGATTATTACAACCACATGCTATTATTTCACCCGAGAAAAATCGTGTCACAATTTGACTTTAGGTTATTAATTCTTTAAGATGCCATCTCAGCGAGGATCAAAGTGAGCGAGACAATACACCTCTCTAGTCTCTAGTCATTCCTACAGGAATACTAAGAATCGAAGCTTTACCTCAGATACTGGTGAAAGCGCAACCATGAAAACACTGCTTTCCCAACTTTCCCAAGACACCTTTTTCAAGCCTTTTTCATGGCGTTCTCATTCCAATGATGCTTCATTGTCCTCTCTTCCAAGAGTTCAGGAACCATCAGATAGGTTGGTGAGTTCTTTGGAGAAGCTTACAGATAAAGATTTTCTGAGCATTTTTAGATTCAAAACCTTGTGGACTAATATGTGGGAAGGAAACAGTGGATCAGAGTCACAATTGATACTCTTAGATTTCATTCAGACCTTAAAGAACCATCCACGGGCCGACATAGAGGTATTTCAGGTCATTGTTGCACCTTTAAATTGTTATAGCTAGCAGCACTAAGGGTTTATCTTCTGCTTTACAGGGTTTATTGAGATTTTATGGTCTCTCACTTCCGCATAACGGGATGGACATTCCCAGGGTAGTATCAATCACTGAAACCCATTTGTTCTTATGCAGACTCCTAAGTGGTTCAAACAACCAAAATATTCTTGCTAAAAAGTATCGGATACGGATGAGGTAAATACAGTTTTACTTGATTTTGGTTACATGAAATTAAATTTGTTTGGATCAATTTTGAAACTGTTGAATAAACAGAGGTATTGATGCGCCAGAGAACCAGATGCCCTACGGAAAAGAAGCCAAACAAGAACTAACTAACCTGGTCCAAGGCAAATGTCTAACTATTGGTGTGTACTGTGAGGATCAGTATGGCCGACTTGTAGGAGACATCCATTGTAATGGAAATTTTGCACAGGTATCATACAGTTGCCAGGGCTTCCTTCCACTGAATGTATCCTAACAATTTCCAATTCAAATTCATCCTAAATCTTCTTCTTTGCATCTTCCCTTCCCTTACTGCAGAAAATAATGCTCCAGAAAGGGCTAGCCTGGCATTATGAGAAGTATGACAAACGCCCTGCATTCAAAAAGGTGGATTATCTGATCTTAATTATTTTTTTATCAAACTATTCCTAGTTGTACTCTTATGTGACACACATCTATGTCACGAATTAGTGGGAGGAGGAGGCTAGAGCTGCTCCGATTGGATTGTGGGCATCTCCAAATACTGAACAGCCATGGGAATGGAGAAAAAAAAATCCAAGGGACTGAAAGTAACTTGAATATTATATGAGAGTACCAAATTGTAACAGTAGACTTCCTGGGTTCGACTATGCACCTGAATCAAAAGAAAATTCTAAGGGATTTCTGGGATAGCAGAAACACTTGGGTGTAGGCAACACACAGAACACAAAAACCGTAAATACCAGTCAATATATGCTTTCTGGTCTTCTGACTAAATAAGCAGAATTGAGGATTTCATTGCATACATGTATTTTTCTTTTCTTTAGTGTTGTGAATTTGTAATGTGTATCTTTATCGTTCAATTCATAAGCTAAAAATTTGAAAATCAGAATATTCCATATCTGGCAAATTTACAAGAAATAGACATCGCGGCTAACTGGTAATTACAGATTGCAAGCTTACAATTTTACAGATGCACTAGGTCCAACACTCCAAGTTAACACTGCAACAACCAACTTCACATCATTGTCATCTGTCAGATTATCAGAATCTGAATCACTTGCATTATAACCTGAAAACACAGAAACATACAATGTATAACTAAATACAGCAGAATATTAAAATTGCAGAATCTATCTCTTAAAGAGAATTTCCAATAAAGTTATGCAAACTCTAAAATGATTCAAACATTTTCTTTATGCAAGACAAGAAGATCTCGTTAAAAATATACCTACTGAAAAGACAAAAATAAACGGCACTTCCCAAGCATTTAGCGTGTGAATACTAAATTTTTTGTAAGACGATCTGTTGGGGGTCCATGTAGAGTTCTACTAGAATAGCAAAAGGCATACCCAATACCCATTCAATTGGGGTCCTTTGTGGGTTTTAATCCTTGGAAAGTAGCTTAAATGAGCTGAAAAGTTTGCACCCTACCTTTAGTCTTCAAGAATGGTGTGCTAAATTAGAACAGTTGAATTACAAGTCCTATTAAGTTAATATTACTTGGTTTTGTGTAATCTATATGGCACAGAAGTATGTCTCAAATTAGTGGGAGGTGGAGGCTAGAGCTACTCAGGTTGGATTTGTGGGCATCTCCTTATCCTGAAAAGTTATGTGAATGGAGATAAGACAATCCAATAGACTGAGTAACTTGTATATTACATGGGAGTACCAAATTGATACCGCAGGCTTCCTTGGTTCGACTTTGCACCAGATTGAGAAGGAATCAATGCTTAGGGATTTCTGGAGTAGCAGAAACTCTCGGGTGAAGGGAACACAACGACAGTATATACAGATATTTATGCTAACACATCTTCTGACTAAATAAGCAGCATTGAGGTTTTCATTGCACAAATGTTTTTCTTTTCAGCCTTTGTGTAAGGGCTCATAGAACTTTAGAGCTGTGAATTTGTAATTTGCATCTTTTTCGTTTAACTCTTTTATATGAAAATTTGAAAATCAGAAGATTCATATTTGAACATCAAAATTTGCCAGTTATTCACAAGAAACAGACATTCACTGCACCGGCAACTATCCGGTAATTAGAGATTGCAAACTTACAATCTTACAGATGCACTAGGTGCAATGCTCCAAGTTAACACTGCAACAACCTACTTCACATCATTTTCATCCTTCAGCTTATCAGAATCTGAATCACTTGCATTGTAACCTGAAAACACAGACACATACAAGATATAACTAATTAGACTGATTACAAAATTACACCGCAAAGGAAAATGGAGAACATTCAATACCCTCACCTGGTTGTTTATTTCTGACCTCCCATGCCATAGATGACCTACTCTTTGATGCTTTTATTATCCAAGCTCTTCCCTGAAATCCCAAATTGAAAAAAAAAAAAAAATGTTAGATAAGGCGAGCGAGGCGCTCCTAGGCGCCTAATTAACATCAGGAAAAATTAAAACAACTCAGACCTTTCTTGCATCCTTGGGGATTCCATAGCCATTGTAATACATCTGACTGACTAAAACCTGCTTACCGCTATCCCCATCTCTAGCTTCTTTCAGTGTATCTCGAAACCATCTTTTTACACAAGAAGAAACTACCCTTGACAATGGTGTTGTTGCTCTGTTCTGACTAATTTGTTTTAATTTGTCAAAATCAACACTTGATTTTGATGTCTCTGGTTTAATAAACTCATTTAGAGATTTGGGTTTTGGTTGTTTTGAATGATTGATTAGTTTCTCTGATTTGATTTTCGCGATTTGTTGTATCTTTGTGGATGACGGAATTGATTTTGCCATAGCATTTACCCACTGTTTTTGGGGAGGATTTGATTTTTCGGAGTGGGGGGTTTGAGAATTTAAATGGGGTTTTGCTCAAATCAGAAATCTTTTTATTGATTCGGAATTGAAGATTTAGGTTTGTATACTCTAAAATGAAGGTGAGTGTCGGCTCACACCAGTGGTGCCCCGGTACTTGTTTGTATCAGTCGGCATTATGTTTTGGACTGGTATAAATCAAAGGCCGGTCTTATGCACCAGGCCTTAGAACCCTAATTTATTGGCGGCCCAAATATCTTAGGCTAAGTCCTATGGGCTAGATTGGACTGCTAGATTGGCCCAAAAGTGTTGCAAATCATGAAAAAAGTGTGAGAATAAAGTTAACACTCTTTCTGGCTACTTCTCACTCCTAGCATTTGCTCACAGTCGCACTGTCAGCGAGATTGAAACGTTGAATAGTGCGGCGCTCAAAAAGTGACCAAAACGCCGAACCTTTCGGCGCTCACAAAAATCAAAAAAATCTAACGGATGAGATTTAAGCGCCGACCGAGTAACCAAAACACCGAACCGTTCGGCGCTCAGAAACGCTGAATAGTGTGGGAAAAAAGTTAACACCCAATCTGCCACTTCTCTCCTTGCATTTGTTCGCAATCAACTATCGAGGCGAGATTGAAACGCCGAATATAGTGCGGCGCTCAAAAAGTGACCAAAACGCTGAATGGTACGACGCTCACAAAATCACAAAATCTAACGACCGAGATTTAAGCGCCGAATGGTTCGAGCGCTCAAAAGTAACCAAAACGTTTGAATGGTTTGGCGCTCGAGAAAACGCCGAATGGTTCGGGCGCTCACGGATGACGTGGATGGACAATCTAGCAGCTAGATATCTAGCCCATAAGACTTAGGAGGTTGCCCAGGCTGACGTGGATGGCCAATCTAGCAGCTAGATATCTAGCCCATAAGACTTAGCCTTATGGGCTAGATTGAACTGCTAGATTGGCCAAAAAGTGTTGCAAATCAAGAAAAAAGTGTGGGAAAAAGTTAACATTGCTTTTGTCTACTTCTCTCTCTTAGCAATTGCTCGCAGCTCAACTAGCAGCGAGATTGAAACGCTGAACCGAACAACGCTCATAAAGTGGTCCAAACGCTGAACGGTTCAGATTTTTGGGAATATTCCAGGACATCAACGCTGAATAATTCAGCGCTTCCTGGACGTTGTTCCATTCGGGGCTCAAGGCTGGCGCTGAATAATTCAGCGCTTGACCCTTTTTATTTCTTTTAACGCACGAGGTAAGACACGTACGTAATAGCACTGCCGTATCTGTAAGTACCCTATGTTTACTTCGAGAAAAATCTTGAATTTTTCACCTACTGAGACAAATTCATGGAACCCAAAACAGCTGATAGAGACAAGCCTTGTAAGCACTCTAGGTTTAGTTCTACCTACTTGTGGTGAGTCAGTAACTCTATCCATATATTCTAATGAAATAAAATAACGTGATACAAGCCTTGTATTTGTGGAGAAAATTTCTTCGCGGGTTCCACATATACTTGCAACAAGTGATCTATGTTACAGGTGACAATAAATTGTTTCTTCCGTATTAGGTGAATGCACTATATGCGATAGCTAGTAGAAGGTCGATCTTCTGATGAACTAATCGCTTTCAAAGACAGTTGACCAAGTCAAACGCTTTTCGGTTCAGCGTTCTCATGGACGCTGCACTGTTCAGCTTTGGACGTTGTACTGTTCAGTGTTCCGCTGCTAGATTCACCATCCCATAAGACTTAGGAGGTTTCCCAGGCTGACTTGGATGGCCAATCTAGCAGCTAGATATCTATCCCATAAGACTTAGCCTTATACTCATGTCATTATAGATAACATGTGATAGTTATAAGTGTTACAAAATTATTTTGTTACATTTTCTGAGAAGGATCCCCTCACACTTTTATTATTACACCATCACACACGTTCGACGTCATTCTTGCGAATAAAAATCAAACCACAAGGAATTTGAAGCTAATATTTTGGGGATATGTTACTATTATATTGCCTGGCATTTTTAGGGGCGACCCCAAAAGAACTAGGGGCGACACATAAGACAAAAACGGGACACCCAAACGTAAAATGAAGCTATCCCTTATCTCCCGCTTTTTTAATGGCCAAACTACCCTTCATAATCAGTTTTTAAGTTTACAATTCGGAGAAACTGCCCAGAATCGGTAGTTAAGTTTACAATCGGCAGAGAGTATTGAAATTTTTTAACGGCCAAACTACCCGGAATCGGTAGATAATGGATTACCACGTCTACCGATTGTAAACTACCTAGCCAAAATATATCTATAATCGGTAGACAATGACATTTAATTGGCTTTCGATTACAATGTATCCCCAAAATTGGATTGTGTCAAAATTCTTAAATTTTCAAATTCTCTGTACAAACATAATCGGTAGTAAATGTAGTTTATTTAAGAACGCGTAATTGGGGGATAGAAAAACTAATTGGGGGATATAAGAAAAGGACAAAAACGGGATCCAAATATCAAATCAGGGTCACCCCTTATCTAAGCATTTTAAGTAATTCCTAATCTACCCTCACTAATCATGATTAGTGGTTAATAATAATTAGAAAAAATATTAAGAATTTGTTAAAAGATTAGTGTATGTTTTTATTTGTATTTGGGTGAGTGAGGTGAGAGTAGAAAGAGGGAAAAAAATTGAGAGGAAACTTTTTTAGGTGAAAATGGAGGATGATTGTGAAGAGAGAATTGCCGCTAAGAGGTTGAAAATTTGATTTCTTTTTTTTAATCCAGCATTTTTTGCAGCTGAAAAAGCTCGGTGCGGGATGGACGTTGAATGAATACAATGCCGAATTATTGTTTTATTTGTATTCACAAAAATTACGTCCAACATGTGAGATAGTGTGATATTAAAATGGTGAATGGATTCTTCCTCTATAATTTATAGAGGAAGGATCCATTCACCCTTTTAATATTACACTATCTCACACGTTTGGAGTCATTGTTGTGAATAAATACCAAAACCGCAACGGATTTGAAGTTAATATTTTGGGGATATGTTCCTCTTACCAAGTTTTCACATGCCTACCAAAAGTGAGCACAATCCGAAATATATAACTTCACAATTCACCGGTCTCAATTTCAATGGCTATAAATCAAAATCTTTTGATTTTTAACGGCTCATTTTCAAACAAGTGGATGGTAGTGTTATACGTCTCGGAATATGTTCATTTTTGGTTGGAACATAGAACTTTTTAAGACGAACATATCCCCAAAATATTATCTTCAAACTCGTTAGTGTTTGGTTTTTATTTGCAAAAATCACGTCAAAAACGTGAGATAATGTGATATTAAAAGTGTGAGGGTATCCCTCCTCTTATTTATATTACAGAAAAGTGTAACAGTGATATTTGTCACTATATATTTTGAAACAGCAATACAAGCGTTACTAAAATTTTGATTTAACCCATTTTAAGAGTACTTTATGCCAAGTTACAAGCTAAAAACCTCGAAACCTAACCAAAAAGGCTGAAAATTATTTGGGCATATCTTTTGACCGCCTAGTCGGTTCAATATTATCAATTTAAATATATGAATGTGTCTTGCCTAAGTTAATTGTCCATGTTATTTTGGTTACGTTCTAAATGACATTGTCAAGGTTGTTTTTCGTCATCTGTAACACTCCGAATTTTTAGCATGACCCATGGTCAAACATACGCCATGGCATGAGATGAAGCTTCATTTCAAGCTCCGTTGCGTGTTAAGAGGAACATTGGCAAAATCTAATCTCACAACAAAGGTGCTTCAGACCAGTTGGTTGGCTAGTCTAGAACAAAGTAGCGCCACAATGACGTATTACGCAAGTCATTGTACTATGAACAATATTGCAACATGATAGAGCAGGCTGGCCTTAGAAATGTACAACCATCACGGATGGACATTGGAGTAGCCTATAGACCAAAGTAGGAATACAACCATCATGGCCATTCAATGGATCTGGCTCAGGAAATGTTCATCCATAATGACCGGACATTGGAACTGGCCTGTGAGACAGAAATGAGTATACATCCATTTGGCCAGTTATTTAGGAAATATATGGCAACGACCATGAATAGTAAAAGTGCGAATTGATGAATGATTTTTGCTCCCCTAATCAAAGTTGTAAAAATGTCAAGTAAACATATACGGAAGGGGTAGTTGGTTAAAGGTGCATGTGCATACCATGCACCAAGTAAGCTTCATACCTTAGCCAAAACAGTATAAATGATGCTTAGGCCTCATTTATAGTTGCGTAGCCTTACGAATGAAGCATATGATGCTAAGGCATCACTATGCCATGCTACTGACCAAATATGCATATCCTTGATGCATGTTGACGGAACGACCTATACGGACTAGGCCATTACCATTATTGCTTGACCGCGGCCTTACAAACGAATTGGCTTAAGTTTTTGTCCTTTCGTGGATAAACTACGATCGGTGGTTGATCCCTTTAGAGTAGGGAAGGATACGTAGGCATCCGCAATGAGTTGCAGCATTGCCGGCCCAGCACGTTGGCCCCTCATATCATCTAAGGTCGGTAGCTCGATGTAAGATGATTGCGGCCAAGCTTGATGAGGCTTAGTTGCATTCCATCAAAGGGATGCTCATACTGCTACACAGGGTTGGTAAGCGCAGTAGGGAAATGTCAATAGGATTGGAGCGGCCTATGCCTAAGTCCAAGGCTTATGCCTTTTGGATGGACAAGACTCGGTAGTATGACGATCACTCAACTAGATAGGAAATTCAATGACGAATTTCCTACGTTGAGGCAAAGCTAGCGATACATGCAATATGCGTTGGCATTGGCCCGATAGACCTATACCCTTTGCGGACAAGGGTAAGTTTGGAACGATGTGGAAGCTAAGTTAGCTGCATCATGCTTGTAAGGAAAATGAACGTGCATTTTCCTATCTTTAAGGCCCGAATCGTAGCATCATCATGGCGCATCGGGAAAGTTATGGCTTGCGCGCTCAAGCGCTCTAGGCATAATTTTCCGGTCCGTCACATCATCAGTACAAGGAAACTAACAACAGTTGTCTTGGTCCAGCGTCCTCCATTTTAGAATGACTTGATTTACTGAAGCTAACTTAATACAAGGTTAGTCAACTGAGATTTATAGGGAATTTTGTAGACATTCCAAATCTGCGGATAGGGAGTCTTTGTAAATCTTTGAGAATTTCTTTTATTGGAAAGTGACTTTCTGAAAGTCTTTAAAATTCTCTATTATTAGATAGTGACTTTCTGAAAGTCTTTAGAATTCTCTTTAGATTTTTAGAGACTTTTAAGTGGAAATATACCATAAATGAATTAAACAAAGTCTCTACAAAATAGGTGATATTTGGGAAGACTTTAGGATATCTAAAAAATTAGAATAATGAAATAATAATAAACCAAATAAACTATAATAAATTCCATGAATTTAAAAAAACTATTATTTTCCGAAAATTCCACATTATGCGAGATCTGAATCCATGCATTATGTTCATGTACAATTTGGTTTAATTTTCGGTTGACAAAATAGTCTCAATTTCTATTAGGCACGGGTAAATTTATAATTTTTCATTGATTATATTCTTCCATTTTTTTTTGGTATTAATCTCTTTGTATTAAATCTATGAATTATATATTATAAAATGATTTTTGAATTTATTTTCTTCTTATGTGATGTATGTAAGGTCAAATTCCAATATATTTTTGTCTCAATAACTCATTCAAATTTCCTAGAAATCACTTAGAAAGTCCCCAAAAATCAATAGACTTACAGAGAGTCTCCCCAAATCTCTTACAAAAAAATTCACTCGATATCTCCAAAAATCTCAATTTACTAACCCCTATAAAATCATGGATGAATGTAGTAAATATGATCATATGAGCTGAAATATTAGAAAATCCATTCGTCATGACATCTTACGTAAGCCCTCGGTTGGTTTATCGTATAATTATAATTACTTAAAAGAAAATTACAATTATGAATTTATACATTTCTTGAAACTGGCAGATTAGCCAGAGAAAAAAGCTGTCCTAATTGGACCCCCAGATTTGTTTTTCTTTTATTTGTTCTTAAAATCATCAGCAAGGATCAAAGGTGAATGAGAGGCAGAATGCAGCTCGGTACCATTTTGAAGGAGACCGTGGACTCAAGAGCATAGCTTAGTGGTATCTCATCAACTCCAGTAAGGAGGAAGTCATGAGTTCAATTCCCCCGCCGTAAAGGTTTGTAATTAAATTATTTGTATAGTGCGCGGTGTTGGGTCTGGCAGTGAGACCTAGGGCTGCACATGGGCGGGTATGGGCGGGTATTAGCTAAAACCAACATCGCACCCACAGACTGCGGGTTTTTTCTTTCATAACCAACCCCGCACCCACAAACAGCGGGCGGGTTTTGTTACCCGCCCGCTGCGGGTAGGGCGGGTTTGGGTTTAAACCCGCTTAAACCCGCAATAATCATTCACACACACATGTTTTAATTAAGTTCTTAATAACTTAAAAAAACAACATGTTTAATCACATGTTTTACTTAACTTCATACCTAAGAAGTTCACAGATGAAGATTAAGTGTTGAATCTGTTGATTTTTCGATTGTTGTCGATTTCTGGTGAAGATTCGAAGTTGTTGTTGTCGACTTCTGGTGAAGATTTCTGGTAATTGTCGTTCGTAGGTGAAGAAGAAGAACCGAGGAGGAAGAAAATGAGAGGCCGAACAGAGAGAAGAGTGAACGAGGGTTATCAATTATCCTATCTACTAGTATTAGGGTTTCATAATGGACGGGTAGGATTAGTTTTATCTAATGGTATATATGTTGCGGGTTTTTTGGGCGGGTATGGGTGGGTATTAGCTAAAACCAACCTCGCACCCACAGACAGCGGGTTTTTTTTTTTGCTTAACCAACCCCGCACCCACAGCGGGCGGGTTTGGACAAAAATCCCACGGATTTAGCGGGTACGGACGGGTTTGGGTATCATGGGAGGGTCTTGTGCAGCCCTAGTGAGACCAGTCCAACTGGCTGGGTTCGGGTAGTCGATGTGTCCGGCATTCACTTATATTAAAGAAAAAAAAAACGTTTTTATCGTATCAATATACCGGCCAAGACGTATTTGTATCGGTATGTATCAAACAGGTCGATTTTTTTACGAAAATAGCACTTAAGAGAGATGACAACCGCACATTTAACATTCACTCCACGTGTACACACTAGATGACTTCCCTACCCTATATAAACAAAATGACCTAATTCCAAGTGAACTCCAAAGCCAAAAATACAGTTTCATTTTCAGATCCACATCTAAAGAGAGGCATTGAGACAAGAAGAGGAGGATAGCGAATTAGGTTTTCGGTTGTTCAACTTCAACTGAACACAAATGGAGAACTGGAGGAGTGTTGTAAATTGGAATGGTGGTGGTTGTTTTTGTTGGTTAAGCATGGGGAGAAAAAACAACAAATTGGAACAGCATAATGATTTCTCCTCTCAAAATAATGTTATAGCTTGGGCAAGATTAGCCATGTTATTTATTGTAACGTGTGTTGTTTTTTAGTTTTTAATTCTTCGGCTGGGCGTGTGTTCGAATATATGTTATATGTTTCATCAAGAATTTTTATATATAAATCTAATTCTGTAATTAATTTTGTGTAAACCCTTGGTTTCAGTAAATTTAAGATTTGATAGTAAAATTGAGGTGATTCAGTATTAGCTATGCTCCCCAGACCTTCAGGTTTCTGTCAAGAAGTTTGTTTGTATCATCATTTTTTCATTCTCCAATTTGGGTCTGAAAGGATATATGTGTAGAGTATGGTCTTGAGTGGCATTTTCAAATTGTTTCCATATCTTGATTGTGTTATTAGACTCACATGTAAAAAGTCTTGAATTGTCAGATGCTTCAATTGTCACCTTCTAGTCCCTGATTGACATCACATGCTTGATTTTTGTGGTATCCTGTATCTTTAGAAAACATGCAGCTACCAAGTCTTGTATAGTGGATTAACAAATATATTTTGATTGATGTGTTTAGACATCACAAGGATTCCATGATTATATCTCTTTTTGTGCTCCATTCAATGGAGACAAACAATGGCAAATAAGAGAATTTCACGAGGACATATAGCCGGCGACTTAGGGGGGAAATATCGGTTTTGTTTATTTTTTGAAAGAAAGGTAAAGGTATGTTGTATGTTACCTTTAGCAAGTTGTTGTAACTTTATAATGATGAAATTGATTTTGCCATTATATATATTGTTTTGCAGTAGTGGATGTTGGCGGAAATTTGATTTTCCGGAGTAAGCTAGAGAATATAAATGGTTTTGCTAAAATTAGAAAACATTTGAATGATCTGAAGCTTTGCTTGAAATTTCAGAAAAGGTTTGTTTGAAGATAAAAGAACTAATACGTATCAATGTACTAACGGTTGGCACTCGTAGCGGTGTATCCCACGGTTTATCGTATCAATGTAACAACCAATACGTATTTGTATCGGTCCGAGTCAAACAGGTTGATTTTTCTTTTCTCAAAATAATACTTGAAAGAGATGATAACCACACATTTATCATTCACTCCACGTGTACGTATTAGATGAATTTACTACTCTCTATATAAGCAAAATGACCTAATTCCAAGTGAACATCGCAGTCAAAATTACAGTATCATTTTCAGATCTTCACAAAGAAAGGCAAAGAGAGAATCTGCTTGGGTGTTTTGGTTCGTCAAATTCAACAAACACAAATGGTAGAGCGTTGTAAATTGAAAAGCGGGGGTGGTTTTGTATGGGAATCTGGTGGTGAAAAAAACAAACCTTTAGAAATTAAACGGCACCATGATTTCTCCTCTCAAAACAATGGTATTACAACTGGTGGTTGATCCATTATATGGTATAGGTAGTTGATCATCATATCAAGTACAAAAAGGATCGGCTCCTTCTCCGAAAATTCTTTCTCAGTGATATTCAAGAAAGATTGAAGCTTTGAACAGAGATTTAATTTTGGTAACAGTACGTAATCAGAAAAAAGAGAAATGATTGTTTGGGAGAATTATGGAGATTGTTCCAGCAAGACTACCCATGTTATCAATTGTAACGTATGTTGTGTAATTTACTGTTAAGCTGATTTTTTTACAGAAGAGTGTTGGAATGTATGTTAGTATTTCATCAAGATTTCTATTTATAATCTAACTATGCAATTAATTTTGTTTCAGTAAATGAATTAATGGTTTGCAATTTTATTAGTGTAATGAATTGTCTCCACTGAATTTGATATTTGAAAGTAAAATTTAGCTGATTAATCAGCCCCGTCTGGGCTCCCAGGACTTTAGTTTTCTGCCAAGAAATTGGTTTATCAGCTCACATGTTTAAAAAGTCGTATACTTCATACAAGTTGGAAGAGTTAGAATTTTATCCACGTGTACGTACGAGATCAATTTCATAAACAACAACTAGTTGAACTGGTGGATTAATATTCTATCCACGTGTACGTACGAGATCAATTTCATACACTATATAAGCAAAATGACCTAATTCATCACCATTCAAAACTCATTTCAGATCTTCAATAAAGAGAGGCAGACAGCAAGATAAGGAATTAAATTAGGGTTTTTGGTTTTGAACTTCAGTAACGGCGGAAAACACAAACACAAATGAAGCATTGTTGTCAATTGAAAAGTAATGGTGGTTATCTATGGGAAACAAGCCATGAGAAGTTAAATAGCAAAATGATTTCTCCTCTCAAAACAGTGGTATCAGATTCTTGCATGTTTCCTTAATGTGCTGAGAGTAAATTGTAAATGATTTTTCATGGCTGTTAAGAAAGATGTTCAAGGCAGCTTTCGAGATCATGCTTTGTTATTTCCACTAGATCTGTCAAGTGGTTTTGGGCTCGGACTAGCGATATTCACATATCTATTGTAATGTTGATGTTTCATTTACCGTGGATATAAAATTTTAAATTACTTCTTGAATTTAATATCTATAATCCCTTAGTTAAAGAAAAGATATCCATCTCTCATAATTATTCAATAAAGATTAGCCTTCTTATCTATTTTAAATTAATTTTGTTTTTATCTTTTGTTAGATAATTGTAAACAACCATTGTATTTCAACATTTCATCATGAATTTTATTTGTAAGCATCCAATTTTCAGAAATTTCATTTTGTATTAACCTTTTTAATTGAATTGAATGTTTTCTTATCTATTGAAGTAATGTATTGTCTCGAGTGATGTTTAATTGTGATGGTAGAATGAGGTGATTCACTACTAGCTAGTGAATTTTCTTTCAGTACCAGAGGTAGTTAGTGCTACAATAGATCTTCTTCACATCCTTTTGCAACTTTTGAATGGTCACCAAGGTCCTGCATTGCAGGTTTCTTAGGCACATCCTAAATTTTGGGTCAGTTTCAGTTTTGTTGGACTCAAGCGACAGTTGCTGGAAGCTGCAGTTGGATCTGGTGTATTTGATCTCCTGTTCAGAAGCTAGTTTCTGGTGGCTGTGCTGATACTCTGAAAAGTTTGAAAATTTTACAAAGGAACGTGCTAATATAATAGATTAATTGCTTCCCGGCTCTTCATATGCATAAGAATAGGGCGACTGCTGTGTCATGGGCACTAAATCTGGGACTTCCAAAAATCAATTATAAGCCATTAGAGCATGCAACTCCTATGTATGGATGTATAAAAATGATGAGAGACTCGTAAAATCTATATGTACATTTACAAGCCCTGACCCACATGATTTCTTCTTTGAATATATTAGAAAAAAAATAAAAAATAATCGAATCAACCAACAAACTGGATTTGATACCAAATTAAAAGACACAATTAATGAAATGAAGAGACTCCGCCCATTGTTAATTTCGATCGTTAATTCCATACTAACTAAGCTCCCAAAAAATGCCATTTTAACAAATCCTCTTCTCCAATTAAACCTAGTTAGAAATGCAGAAGAATGGTTTGTAACTGAGTGTGAATGGCAGCCTCACATGTATTAAGTCTTGAACCAGTTAATTCGCAAGAAAGGTAGTATGTTCAAGCTTCATTGTCCAATGAACCATGCTGCAAAATCGAAAGTCCACTCTTCCAGTCGCGGAATCTATGAAAGTGTTCTAACATATTTCTAGACAGTAGCGGATTTTACCATCGTTTTCCTATATCAAAGGTCCCAAAGCTTGAGAGTAAATGGGCTAAACTTGAACCATTGATGGCCTACATCACTTGCAAGAGACCAAAGCCAAAATTAATATTCACTCCACGTGTACGTCCCATATGCATTTCTTACGCTATATAAACAAAATGACCTAATTCTCAAATACAAAATTTTGAGTTCCATTTCAGATCTAAACCAAAGAGAGGCAGAGAGAAGAAGAGGAGGACAGAGAATTAGGGTTTTTAGTTTTTCAACTTCAAGTCTTCAACAAGCACAAATGGAGGAGGAGTGTTGTCAATTGAAAAGTGATGGTGGTAGTTGTTTTGTATGCGAATCTGGTGGTGAAGAAACAGCCGCCTAGAAATTAAACAAATCATAATGATTTTTCGTCTCAAAACAATGTTACTAAGGTGGTTTGATTGGTCCTCTCTTGGTGAGAAATCCCATGTGATGTTGCACTGGAAGATATTCAGCCTTTATCATATTGTTGAACCAGATCTTCAAGAAAAATGGAAGTATTGATGATTGTTTAGGTATTGGAGAATAGTGGAGACCAGATTAGTCTATGATAATGTTTTTATTTATTTATCATATTGCAGATGAAATGTCAAACAGTTAACAAGAATTCTATTTATAAAATCTAAAGCAACCAATTTTGTATAAACTCTTGTTTTCCAGGAATTGGATGAATTGTCTGTCCTATAACTTTATATGTGAGTGAGAGTACAATTAGGTGATATATATAGTCTTACTTATGATGTCAGGCATTGAGATTTCACTGTGTTTAATATTTCATGCACATGGTTTGTAATTAAGAGGACGAATTTGGGAGACTGGCAATTTCAACTTGTTTCCACATCTCTTATGTAACAAGTCTTGAATGGCAATTGTCACTATCAAATGAACATGGCTGCATAATTGTTTGTTTGGGATTATAATTTTTGCAGCAGTGGATTTTGAGGGGGAATTTGATTTTCGGGAGTTGGGGCTAGAGAATTTAAATGGTTTTGCTAAACTTAGAAAACATTCGAAGCTTTGCTTGAAATTTCAAAAATTAGGTTTGTTTGAAGAGAAAAGAGCTAATGACACTCGTAGCGGTGTATCCACGGTTTGTCGTATCAATGTAACGGCCGATACGTATTTGTATCGGTATGTAATAATGAATCAGTCTGAGTCAAACAGGTCGACTTTTCTCAAAAATACCAACACCTAAAAAACATGATAACCGTACATTTAGCGTCCAGTACACGTGTACACGTACTAGATGAATTTCCTACCCTATGTATTCCAAGTGAACATCAAAGCCAAATTTAAACTTTCATTTTCAGATCCACATGTGGAGAGAGAGGCAGAGAGACAAAAAAAAGAGGAGGATAGAGAATTAGGATTTTTGGTTCTTCAATTTAAACAGAACACACATGGAGGACTGGAGGAATGTTGTAAATTGGAATGCAAGTGGTGGTTGTTTTGTTTGGGAATGTGGTGAAGAGAAAAAAAAAACTACACATTTGAAATTTAAAAAAGCATAACGAATTTCTCCTCTCAAACAAATGTGATCACTAGGTCATGACGGTTTTTACCTCTGCTGCCTGGTTTTTATCTCTGCTTCCTGCTGGTCTCATCAAATGGCATATGTATTTCATCCTTAGATCAATGATAACAAGATACTTGCATGATTTCCTTTGATTTGTTTATATGGATAAAGATTTCTAAGATCCAATCCAACTTTATGTTTTCCCAACAATTTTTCTCAATGATATTCAATAAAGATTAAAGCTTTGAATAGAGACATTTTGTAACATAGTAGTGTTCCAAAAATTATTACTGCTAAGATAAAAAAAAAAAATTTAATTTTTTTTTAATTATTATCAGCAGTGGAAACATAGTTCCAATGCTCTTTGAGCTCAATGGCGGAATTAGACTTTCCTATGGGGTTTGATCGAGAAAAAGAAGATTGTATTGAGAGACAAATGAAACATGTACACAAAAAAGAGGTGCAACTTACGTGCCAACTGCAAGAGACCCAGGAATCAACTAAAATGATATGTAAATTAAACTTGTTAATGAAAAATACTTTCCCATGTGATGATGCACCAGTTCGAGATTGTAGTACTCCAAGCTATGATACTAGCAATTATTTCCATGATAACCTGAGATGATGATCGATTAAAACCTTGAAATATTCCCCGATTATGTTCTTTCCAAATCCTCCAAAGTATAACTAATGGAAGCAAATCTTTGAGATCAGCTGCATAACTTCGGCATTTTTGAGATTTCGCTTGAAATGAAAGGTCCAAGTCCAACTTAGTCTATCATTAGAAATGTGTTCCTTAATTGAGCGTACGTAATGTACCGGCCAGTACGTATTTGTATCGGCACCATTTTAAAGGAGACCGTGGACTCAATGGTGTATCCACGGTTTTATTCTTATCGTATCAATGTACCGGCCAAGACGTTTTGTATCGGTATGTATCAAACAGGTCGATTTTTTACGAAAATAGCACTCAAGAAAGATAACAACCGCACATTTAACATTCACTCCACGTGTACGCACTAGATGACTTCCTTACCCTATATAAACAAAATGACCTAATTCCAAGTGAACTCCAAAGCCAAAAATACAGTTCCATTTTCAGATCTACATCTAGAGAGAGGCATTGAGACAAGAAGAGGATGATAGCGAATTAGGTTTTTGGTTGTTCAACTTCAACTTAACACAAATGGAGAACTGGAGGAGTGTTGTAAATTGGAATGCAGGTGGTGGTTGTTTTTTCTTGGTCAATCGTGGGGAGAAAAAAACAAAAAAATTGGAACATCATAATGATTTCTCATCTCAAAATAATGTTATTGCATTTATCGTAACTGGTGTTGTTTTTTATTTAATTCTTCGGCTGGGCGAGTGTTCGAATACATGTTATATATTTCATCAAGAATTTTTATATATAAATTTAATTCTTTAATTAATTTTGTGTAAACCCTTGGTTTCAGTAAATTTAAGAACTATTAGCTATGCTCCCCAGACCTTCAGGTTTCTGTCAAGAAATTGGTTTATATCACCATTTTAATTCTCCAATTTGGGTCTGAAAGGATATGTGTATGGTCTGAGTGGCATTTTCAACTTGTTTCCATATCTTGATTTAGCTTGTATTGTCACATAACTGGCATCATGCGTATTGATTTTTGTGGAATCCTTTATCTTTAGAAAACATTCACCTACCAAGTCTTGTAGAGTGGATTAATTAACAGATATATTTTGATTGATGTGTTTAGACATCATAAGGATTCCATGGTTATATCTCTTTTTTGTACTCCATTCAATGGAGACAAACAATGGCAAATAACAGAATTTCTCGAGGACATATAGCGGGCGACTTAAGGGGAAAAATCGGTTTTGTTTATTTTTTGATGAAAGAAAGGTAAAGGTAAATCGGTCAGAGTCAAACAGGTCGATATATCTCAAAAATAACACTTGAAAGAGATGACAACCGCACATTTTAACATCCACTCCACGTGTACGTATCAAATGAATTTCCTAGGTTATATATAAACAAAATGACCTAATTCCAGGTGAACGTCGCAGTCAAAATTACAGTTTCATTTTCAGATCTTCACAAAGAGAGGCAAAGAGAGAATCTGCTAGGGTGTTTTGGTTCTTCAAATGGTAGAGCGTTGTAAATTGAAAAGCGGGGGTGGTGGTGGTGGTTTTGTATGGGAATCTGGTGGTGAAAAAAACAAACCTTTAGAAATTAAACGGCACCATGATTTCTCCTCTCAAAACAATGGTATTACAAGGTACTGATGGTGGCTTTTCCTGGTGGTTGATCCATTATATAGGTAGTTGATCATCATATCAACTACAAAAAGGATCCGAAAATTCTTTCTCAGTGATATTCAAGAAAGATTGAAGCTTTGAACATAGATTTAATTTTGGCTACAGTATGTAATCAGAAAAAAGAGAAATGATTGTTTGTTTGGGTATTGGAGAATTATGGAGATTGTTCCAGCAAGACTACCCATGTTATCAATTGTAACGTATGTTGTGTAATTTACTGTTAAGCTGATTTTTTTTACAGAAGAGTGTAGGAATGTATGTTAGCCCAATGTTCCAGTCCCTGAACCGTTACGATACACGAAAAGGTATGAAATCTCAAGCTTTCTATAACATATGCGATCCAAATAGTACAACTTGTAGAAAATCCATACCGGAGTTGAGTGGCAAGTCTTTTTGGCAAAAAGCTTCTCATCAGAATTGGTTAATTATTGTGTGCGAAGACAAAAGATACGAAAGCATATATAATTTAGATAATTGGAAACATGGAGATTGTTTTTTATGGAATCCTGTTACTTTAGACAACATTCAGTTACCAAGTCTTGTAGAGTGGATTAGCAGACCTAAGAATTATGTTTTGATTGATTGTGCTTTGACATCACCTCCTGCCAGTAGACATTATCACGACGACGAATCCGTGGTTATATTTCTTTTTAGTACTCCATTCGATAAAAAGGATGATGTCTTATTCTTATTTTGCCACCCTGGAGACGACAAACAATGGAGAATGAAGAGAATTTCTCGAAGAAATATAGCAGGTGACTTTACGGGGAAATCAGTTTCTCTCCACTGTATAAAACATAAGTTGTATGTCACCTTTGATAGTGAGGATCGTCTCTTGGAGTTTGAAAGAGCACATCTGCTCGACGACAATGTTAAAATCCTATCTGTAAGGCCATTCGAGCTGGTAATGGGCAACACAAATTCTTCATCACTAGGGGCAGACTATACTGATCCCTATTATGTGGATTCGGACGATGAAATTTTCAAGATTTGGGTAACCTACAATGGCAAGTGTAAGCAAGTCATGTCGATAGAAGTGTGGAGTTTGGATTTCTCTAGCATGAAGTGGGAGGAGATGAATGATTTAGGTGACAATGTTATATTCGCTGGCAAGACTGGAATTTGTTGTTCAGCGGACAAGTTGGGCCTCAAGACCGGTGGTTTGTATTATACAATTCCCAACGATCAGAGTTTGTATAAGTTGTAATTAAAAGGTGGCAATGCGGTTATTTTGCCATGTCCAAACCTCCAAACTCCATGGTTCCCATCGGAATGGATCATTATGATGCCTGAGGATGATGGTAAGAAAAGAATGCAAAATAACGGTGAACAAGAAGAAGAAGAAGAACAGAAAAAACATTTCACAATAAAAGAAGTGGAAGAAAACAAAATATGTACAAACTCAACTGGATGCCCATACGTATCTCCATGGCTGATGTTCCCTAGAGATAACTCCTCCAATTTCGTCGATCCAATGCATGACAACAAGACATACCTTATGAGTTTCAGCGAATTGGTACAAGGTGCTACGATCCGTTATCAAAAGGATGGTTGGCTACTAATGTCGAGAGAGAGAAAGATATTCTTTTACAATCCATGCACAAGAGATATCATCAAACTTCCAGACTTGCCAGATAGTTATAGCATTTCCATCGTTTGTTTCGATGCTTCACCGATTACTCCTGACTGTGTAGTTTTCGCCATCGATCAAACGCCCTTCGACACTGGTATCTTGATGATTATGAGGGGTGATGATGATTGGAGTGCTTGCCCATTTCCAAATACTAATGTGAAGAAGCTCATGCCGTTACATGGCACTGCTCCGGTATTGTACAAAAATGGTTTCTATTGCGTAGATTGTGACGGAACTTTAGGGGCTTATGACATTATGAAAGATGACGGCTGGAGTGTACTCGAAAAACCCAAGAAAATATTCAAGAATGATATGCATCCAAATTTGTTGGTGGAGTGTGGACGAGATCTTTTATTAGTCAAAATAGGACATCTTGGTACGTCAGTCAGGATATATAGATTGGATTTCTCTGAAATGGAATGGGTTGAAGTCAAAAGTTTGGGAAAGCATATGTTGTTCATTAGTGAGACGTCATGTTTGTCGGCAGTGGCTCCGAACAGCCAGTTGGCGAACAAAATCTATTTCCCTAGAGTATATTTGAATGGAGGCGGGATTTTATCTTATTCACTTGAAACAGGAAGTTATCACTGTTTTTCAGGGAAGAATCAACATTCTCTTAACAGTTTTTATGAGACAGAAGGGTGGCTTTCGAACTGCACCTGGATTCAACCAAATTGGTGCAAGTATACTGAACAAGAGCTTGACTGGCTCCATCGTCTTTGAAGATACAGTAGAGCTAGGTAGAAGGCCCGTAATTTTTTTTGTTGTACTACTTACTCCCTCCGTCTCTAAAAGATAGACAGGTTTAATTACTACTAATTTGTTGTACTACTTACACACAAACCTGCATATCTTTTAGAGACACAGATAGTACTATTTTAGTCCCTTATTACCAATCAAAAAACTAAATAATACGTACCATTTTCTAAGACCTTAAAATCAAGAAATTTGATGTTGGTGATTTTAAATTTGCCAAAATAACACACTAAACACTTTCATTTATAAATCAGGAATAAGGTAAAGATCCCCAAATCAAAAGGTCGCAAGGCAGAATCTAAAAGTCAAGATATTTTTTGGTCGCAAATGTTAATTTTAAATCACGAGCCAAGTGTACCGGAGATTGAGCCATCAACCTCCTGGTGAGTACAAATTTGCAATTTTTGCGTTTAAATTCTTATCAAGTGGATCACTCATAAGAGTATCAGGTTGTTCAATTAAGATCCCTTTTCTTTTTATGAAATTAGAGCATGATATTTAATAGTTAAATTTTTTTTTTTAACAAAAATTATTTATTCTTTTATTTTGTCAATTGTGATTATTAAACAAAGCTAACAAAATATGGGCAACCAATAGGAAATCAGATTAAATAAAGTTAGTTGTAGAACACCATAATATCCATGTTTATTTTATTGATCACTTAATTAAGCTAACAAAATATGAGCAACCAATAGTAAATCAGATTAAATAAAGTTAGTTGTAGAACATGTAATAACTGGCCTCAAGTTAGGTCAGATCTCAGGACATATTGCTAAATTTGGTGATTGCTATTGATGTTAAATCTGTCAATTGCTATTTGAGAATGCTAAATTTGACATTCTATTATAGTACATATACTATAATTTAACAATTTAACGTTAGCAAGGACCACTGCGAGCAAAAGTATAGCATACATGCATCTCTTAGCAACATTGTGGATGGCCTAACATACTTAGAATTACAATTACATCTAAATCACAAGAAAAGAAAAAAATCAAACAAAAAGCACCATACAAAATACACTATAATCTTGCAGATATAAATATGTTCACTCTAATGCAACCATAATTCAACAGATAAACTAAAATTAATAAGAATGATGGAATTGATATCCCTCTTCTTCCTCTTTCTCCTCTTCATCATAACCCTCCTCTCCTTCCTCTTCCTCCTCTTGTCGTTCTCCTTCTTTGCCGGGTCCTAGTTCTTCTTCCTTTACATTTTCAACGTGTTCTATTTGTTGTTCAACCTCTTCATTTCCTTGCTCTTCTTCATCATCATTTTCTTTTTCAATAACATTACCAATTGTATTCTCCATCACTTCTTCATTGACATATTGGATTACACCACAAACATTCTCTTGGTTGACTTCCAGTAACGAGCCCCCTCCATGTTTAGCATTTGTGGCACCATGGTTTCAGAAATCTAAATGTTTTGCTACACGAGGAGTGGAAGTTTTCAAATCCTCATCTAGGTGTAGTTCAATCTTGTTCCTAATGAACAAAAACCAAAGTATTAACTTGGATTTAACAAACTATAATTCGGTTACCTGATAAAAATTGCGAGGTAACCGAACTACATATTTCACAAGATCGGTGGACTGATAAAAATAGAGACGAAGAACTAAATATTTCAAATGTTAGGTTAGCAAAAAAATTATCGACAAAATCGAACTCATTCTTTCAAAGGAAAACCTGAGTTGGTTTTACGATTTTTTTTTTTTAGAGCACACCTAAATATGTAGTTCGGTCAAATGAGATATTAGTCTACTTAACCGAACTGTTCTTATTTTTAGAAGTTCGGTTAGAAAATCTAGGATTACACAGAAATCTCCTAACCGAAATGTCTACTGCAACTACCATTTTCAATGAGTTATCATGATTTCCAATCGATTTCTTCAACAATTAACGAATTAAAAAGAATGGGTATGAAGGAAATTACCCTGGATTTGCATTTCACTAGAATCAGACTTCTTTTTTCTTGTTGGATGCTTGATTTGGTCTTGTTTCCAGTTGTTTATCAATTTAAAATTGATTTGGAAGATTCGCTATACTTGCAAGTCCGGACTCAATCCTGGAATTCTTGGTGTCTGCTTAGAACGCATTGTATATAAAGATTGATTAATCGACGATGAAATTTTTTCGAATCGACGATTAACGTCGATATCTACGAAGAAGAAGAAGAGGAAAAGAAGAGAAGAAGAAGAAGATGAAGAAGAAGAAGATGAAGAAGAAGAAAAGAAAATAATCAGTTTTGAAACTGATTTTTTCCTTTTAATTTAGGTTTTAATTAGTGGGTTAGATTAGTGGGTATAATTTTAATTAAGTTAGTTCTGGAATACAATTTGTGTAAGTTCAGAAATTCATGAATGTTTTGGAATCACGTCCTTGTTGATTCATTTGGTTCTCGGGGTGGTGAAAATGGTGGTGGTTCGTGAAGATGGTGGTCATTTTCGGGTTTATCTAGGGTTTCTTCTCATTTCTGAAATGAGTTATATCTAGGGTTTTACATTAGTTGGGTGCTTTATGGGCTTCGGGCTTGTATGGACTTATCACGGTTGTATTGCATTTGTATGTCTCTTCTTGGGCCTAGCCATTTTTGGTTAGGATTTCAGAATTTGTGGGTTTCATAAAAATCATAAAATGTGTGGGTACTATCATGTAATTTGGATAGTACACTTTCTGAAAAATAATAATTAATTATTAATGAAATGAACAGTCACCACGGATTTTTAGTTGTGAGCGTTGAAGGACTTGATCGAGTACTTTTTTTTTTTTTGATCGTGAAAGAAGATTTTATTGAAGAAATAAGAATAGATTACAACTAGACCTGCATACACGAGATAACTTTCAGTAGAAAATGCGAGGATTATCGAGATATAATCCAAGATAACTAAAAAAAATTTCTTACGAAGAGTAAAAAACAAAAGCCAGGGGACACAACCTCAACCAAGCTAGGAAGCCCATTACAAATAAACAAATAAAATTGAACAAAACAGCCCATTAGAGATACCCGGATGGAACTGCCCATCATTGAAGAGAACCCCGAAAACCCTAACGAAATAGCATCGCTACCATAGCCGTAGCGCCGCCAACCACCATATAGACTACCACTGCCATCACCGATTCACCACTCACCACTGCAGCTCTACTTTTGATGACCCTGATTATCATCGGAAACCAGCACCACTGCTGATTAAGAACCGAGATGGGAAGCCATTTTTCATCAGCAAAAACCAACACTTTTGTTGGTTAAGCTATGAGATGGCTGCAAGGGATGGTTGTAGGAGATGTAGAGATTATACAGATGAATGTAAGTGATGGGAGTAGGAGATGTATAAGATGTGGTTTAAAAGTGATTGTTTTGATGGAGATTTAATTTACTTTGAGATGTGGTGGCTGCAAGTATGATTTCGATTGGTGAGAGCTAACGCAGGATTCACTGTTTAATGGATGTAGGAGATGTATTAGTATTTCAAACTAAGATGAGGTGAGATATGGGAAGAAGAAAAGGGATATCTTCTTGAATTGAAGATAAATGGGTATGGGAAAACAGAGATTCAATCCATGACTGAGATATGGAATAGGGGATATCTTCAAACCAGTACATTGAAGATAGAGATTCAAGCCACGACTGAGATATGGGAAAATGAAAAGGGGATATCTTCAAATCGGTAAATTGAAGACGGAGATTCAATCCATGGACATGGGAAAACGAAATAGAAACTATGAAATAGAAGCATGACGGAGAATCAACAAAACAACGAAATCCTTGCTCGGATCTAGTCTTTGACTAGATCCGAGCAAGAAGAAGAGGCGGCGGTTTGTAAAAGTTAGGGAGGGGAAAGAAAGATAGAGAGGGGAAAGAGGAGAGAGGATTTTCAACTACAATCTCGAAAAAGAGGATTCCGGGTACTGATTAGGCTCCCAAACAATGCACACCATTTTAACAAATCCAATTTGGGTTTTGAATGATCGGGATACAGCAACTAAACCTTCTTGTTTCCTTATAAAATTAAAAATTCTTACAATTCCTATTTATGTTCATTCATTTGAACCAGTTATGTCGTAAGAGAGGGCATATTTTCTCCCTCCACTGTCCAATGAACCACCATGCACACCTTCTGGATTGCTGAAAGTAAAGTCCCACAACCATTACGCCATCCTCATTGACAGCCATTGCATTGCGATTATGATTGTTTTTATCTACGCAAGTGTTTTAACAAATTTCTTGCCGTGAGGGAATGTTAGTATGTTACCATCCTTCTCACATATCACATATCCAAACTTGATGTTGTCTTGAGAATCCGTAGTTCTACTTCTAATAAAAACTGAACAAACTTCATTGTCATGTCTAGAGAAGCGAAGGCCTATATATCAATATCCCACCACCCGGTAAACAAAGCAAACACCAGTTAGATGCTCATGGTGGTAATTTGGTATGATAGAATGAGAATGACATTGTTCAGTTCAAGGTCCCAACATTCAACTTGTTTGTCAACACCAGCAGAAAAACATTTACTTGAGTTCTGTTCTCTGCACAATGCGCCTAACTTAGTCGATATATCCTGTTAACGTGAGCTTTATAGCTTTCCAATTCCTGCATCCCATATCTTTATTCTACGATACTGCCGAGCCAGTACGAAACCACGAATTGCTAAGATCAGATGGCCACTCGTAACATGTCTGGCTTTTGCATTACAGTTATGTTTCCTACTTTCAGATGCCACTGCTGGATGCAAGTCGCCGTTTTGGAGGTCTAAAACTTCTTTGTAGAAAGTTCCATTGTCATTCCATATGCTGGGTAATTAAAGATTTCTTAGACGTTGGATACAACTTAATTTGTAATTCTTAAACTGATAAACATCTCTTCCGTGCAGAAACTATATAGTTAGAAGAATGATTATATTCGCATAAAAAGTTACAGAAAGCTTGCTAAAATCTGGATTAAATTCCGTCCGATCTTAGTGTTCCCGCGACACCCAAGAATGATATGCATCCAAATTTTTTATTCTTTGACACATCTTGTCGAATTTAATAAAAAGTTACTACAATTTTTTTTTAGATTAAGTTCCATCTGACATCATCAGTGTCTTTTTTCTAGGCAAGGCGTTATTCTTACCGACATATAAACTTACAAGAGACGACAGCCGTACATTAGATATATAGTGACTCCACGTGTACGTTCCAAATGCATTTCTTGCCCTATATAAAGAAACAAGCCACTAACCCGGTGCATACGCACCGGATATAATGTAATAAAAATATCTATAACTTCCATAATATGCTGATCTATAATTATACAAAATTTTAAATTACCCAATACCATTTCTGGCGCAACACATATATAACCATGGCTTGTGGTGATGCCTTCTATATTTGTAATACAACTATCAACTTTTTTTTTTTAGTTTTATAATGCCTACCTTGTATCGGTGTTACTTATCAATCTCTTGTATTTTACACGGTCTATGCATCTTTCAATCTCTCTCTCATTACCACCCAATTCCAAGAGTATAAATTGGTTTTAAAGGAGATGACTTAATGAACACAGTTACCGACAAATGGACCATTGTAAAACCGTTACATATTAAAGAAAAACTGTGTCTTCGGCCATGAAACCTGTATCTGTATCACACAGTCTCGCAGTCCAAAATTAACAACCTCTCTATATCTATAGAACGTTGTATAGGAACTAAAACGTACCCTTATACGAACGACGATATATCAAACCATGTGTACACTTGCTGCTTGCGTCCAACTATTAAGTACTAATGTATACATTTCATGTACTATTAGTAAAAAAACATCAAAACTGTTAGTAAAAATATGTAGTGTCGTACCAACTTGGATTTAAGAGCATCATAATGGTCATCAGAATTTCATTAAATACATGAGCTTCATTTATAAAACGCAATTTGCTTCAAAGAATGCGTAAATTAGTTTACTGATACGGCTTTATCTGTAATTGTCGAATGGTGATTATCTGCCTCTTCAATATCTTTTTTCTTTCTCTGGTGACCAAGAACATCAAAAATGGTTATCCGCCTGTCTTCGACATATCTTATCTTTCTTTGGAAACCAAGAACATCAATGTTTTTAAATAATAAAAAGCATTAATTATACTACCCATGTCTTCACATTGAGCTTTTGTTGTTCAAAGTTCATCAGAAACTATTCCTCTCGATTACGAAGGTATTATTTTTTGTAAAGAAACATGAAATTCAATTGATGGCCACAACAATCTCTTAATCATAGAAAGATACCACTTGTTTGTTATAAAGAGTAGTATTGTTGTATCCTTGTACGGATCTGACAGAAGTTAATGAGGCGAATTTTATCTCTAGATGGTATATCTATTCTAATGTAATTGAATGTGCTGGATGTACGATGTGAGGCGATTAGTCCTGTCTTTAAGTGATTTTTCTAATGCCCTTCTCTTGTTCAAAAGACGTATCCGTGGTTGCATCAACACATCTCCTAAACTTTTCTGAATTGAAGTATCTCTAAGTTGGAAACAGAAATAAGATCCAAATGCTTGGTCCTTGTTTTTCTTTGATAAAGCTTTATCATTTTACCATAATAGGTTTCATTGAATGAGTCTGTCTGTAAAAGGACTCATTACAAAGAGCTCTCTGTTGGTAGTTTTTAGGTGTCGAACACAATTGGATGCGGAAAATATATAACAGATGTGTCCCTTCTCAGTATCAATAAGAGTTCCAATTTTATTGCGTCTTATGGTGGTATCTCTTAGCGTTGTCAGTTGGAGTTTCTGAAAGGACGTCTTCTTTTAAATGTTGATAGTGACCTTTGAAGATGCCAACTGGGTCGTGTCTCATAAGGTAGTGACTGTTGGAGTGACCAATAAGAAGCTGATGACTGGGAAATCTATTGCTGAGGTGGCTTCACCATATTCCAGATTGATCGTGGAGATGCCATATGGCGATTTGGGGGTCTCTTATTATAAAGAAAGATGACCTAATTCTCAAAGACGAAGTTCATTTCAAATCTACATTCTACACCAAAGAGAGGCGTAGAGAAGAAGAGGAAGATAGAGATTAAGAGTTTTTGGTTACAACAAACACAAATGGAGGTTTTTTTGGGAACCCGATGGTGAAGATGAAGAAATAAACAACTTGTTTTGAAATTAAACATCATAATGATTTCTCCTCTCAAAAAAATGTCATCCAGGTTTAATCGGTTATTGCAAGGTACGAAACAGCACATACAGTGGTTCTCTCAACTGTTTGATCATGTAAAGGGAGATCTTGCTCTGAGACGTAACCAGCCTTCGTAGTTTTCCGGAAATAAACATCATCATGATTTCTCCTCTCAAAAAAATGTTATCATGGTGGTTTAATTGGTTATTGCACTGGACGAAGCATCACATACAGTGGTTCTCTCAATTGTTTGATCATGTAAGGGGAGATCTTGCGCCGAAAGATATCCAGCCTTCATGGTTTTCCGGAACCGGAACCAGATCTTTTGAATATCGATATTCTAGAAATATCGAAGCTTTGAGCAAAGACTTCAAAAAAAAAATTATGGGTATTGAGAATAGTGGAGACTAGATTAGCTATATTATCATTGTAATGTTAATTTTGTATTGCATATGAAATTTTTAACAATTATTAAAAAAAATAATTATGGGTATTCAGAATAGTGGAGACTAGATTAACAATTTTTAACACCATTCACTATCGAATGGACAAGGCTGCACAATTGTTTGTTTAGTATTCTCTTCCTGTCCCTGAACAACATATTGCTTCCATTGTCCCGCGGAGCCAAAACTTCAATTGTAACTGTTATGCCTGCAACCATTTGATGAGTTGATTGTCAAACAGGCCGAATCCTCGTCGATAAAAAAATAAATAAAAAACCACTTAAAAGAAACAACAACCATACATTAATATTCTATGCACGTACCAGATGAATTTCGTACACTATATATAAGTAAAATGACCTAATTCAACACCAGTCAAAATTCATCTTCAACAAGAGAGGCAGAAAGAAAGATGAGGAATCGAATTAGGGTTTTTGGTTCTGAACTTCAATCACGGCGGCAAAGACAAACACAGATGGAGGATTGTTGTCAATTGAGAAGTGATGGTGGTTCTGTATGGGTATCTGGTGGTGCAGAAATAAACAAGCCATTAGATATTAAACAACATAATGGTTTCTCATCTCAAAAAATTTGTATCAGATCACTCCTTTTTCTGCTGAGATTAAACTGTAAAAGGTACTTCATGATGGTAAAAAGAAAGATGTGGAGGCAGATTTAGAGGTTCCATGCTTTCTTATTTTCACTAGATCACTAACTGGTTTTGTGCTATGACTAGCCACATGCATACATCTACTGCAAATTGTAATGTTGCTGTTTTATTTACGGTTAAGGCATAATTTTAAGTTAGTTCTGGAATCCAATTTGTATAAGTTCAGAAATTTTCATGAATGTTTTGTAATATATTAATCAATGAACAGTCACCACGGATTATTCCGTATATGATATGAACAACTTTTTCAGGACTTCAAATCAATAAAAAGTTACTGAAAATGAAGTTGCTAAAATCCAGATCAAATTCCGTCCGACCTTAGTGTCTGTGTTTTTTTCTAGCGAATGCCCCTACCGCCCTTAGCTTGGCTGTTTATTCACAGTCACTAGAAGTGCATGATTTGGATGTGGCTGAACTTGAACCATTGATGGCCTGTATATCACTTACAAGAGACGACAGCAGTCCACTTAGTATTCAGTCCACGTGTACGTACCAGATGGGGCTAAATTTTGAGTTTCATTTCAGATCTACACCCAGAGAGAAGCATAGAGAAGAAAAAGAGGATAGAGAATTAGGGTTTTCAACAAATAAAATTGGAGGAGTGTTGTAAGATTAAAATTGGTGGTGGTTAATAAAAAAAAAAACCCTTTTAGAAATTGAAAATCATAATGATTTCTCCATGGTTTGATTGGCTCTCCAATTGTATGAACTGTCGCATGTGGCAGCTTGAGGAAATGTAAAATCATGTAAATGACAATCTTACACATGACCTCAGCTTTTTCTGCAACAAATTTCTTCTCGGTGTAATTTAAGAGATTCAAAAACTCCCGATATGTTATCTACTGTGATGTTTTATTTTCTTATATTTCATCAAGAATTTTACTTATAAATCTAAAGCTCCAAATTTGTGCATTTTGATTCTGGATGAACCCTTTGGGTTCGTTCGTTTTCGGGTGAAAATGGGAGCTGAACCCGTCAATCCTTGCCAAAGAAAAAAAAAACAAGAGAAAATGGGTCATTTGTCCAAAAAAAATTAAAACACGGTTCAAATGGACAAGTAAAAAAAAGTACGGGTGAAATAGCCAAAAAAAAATAGCAAGGATGAAACTGGATTTATCCTGACTTATACTTAAAAAAATAGCAAGGATGAAACTGGATGCATCCTGTAAAATTAAAATAAGAAAAAAATATTTGAAAATGGGCAGGATGAACTGGTTCACATCCCGCCTATTTTTAAATTTTTGTCCATTTAAACAAAGATTCTTTAATTTTTGGCTATTTAAACAAGATCAAAACCTAAGTGTCTTTTTCACCCAGAAAATTGATTTGGTCTTTTTGACCAATTTTGTGAAAAAACAATTAAAAATGACGACAGCCGTATATTATATATCGACTCCACGTGTACGTACGTACCAGATGCATTTCTTATGCCCTATATAAACAAAAACAAAATGACCTAATTCCTTACAGTTTCATTTGAGATCTACAAAGAGAGGGAGACAGTGAAGAAGAGGAGGTTAGAGAATTAGGGTTTGTGGTTCTTCAACAAATGGAGTGTTGTGAATCGAAAAGTGGTGGTGGTACACATTAGAAATGAAAGAGCATAATGATATCTCCTCTCAAAACAATGGTGTAATCTAACCTACTCTTTCAAATCAGATTATCAAGGGAGGCTCGATTTCCTACACGCGAGACTCGATCGGAAGGTGGCCGTGTTAAGAATTGAACATGAAGAGAATCAGCGTCAGCTGCAACAAGAGGAAGCCGCCGCTGTACTCGGGGCCAAGGAAGAAGAAGCCCCAGCAGGGGCTAGCACTGAATGACCAACAAGGTAGTTTTCCAACTCAATGCATTTCCTGTGCTAGTAATGGTAATGGTTGAAACTGATCAATGTTTGTGTGTTTGATTAATGTATGGTAGGTGCACAGGGGGCTGTGAGAGGAGAGTTGTTGTTGAATATCTTTTGAGATCCTCCCCCGCACCAATCAATTTCAATTCCAAGAGTTGTTTTTCTTTGTTATTTCGATTTCTAGAGTTCTTGTGTTGGCACTTTTGGTATTCCTTGTGGATTTGAGAGATAATTTTGCTTGCTGTTATGTTTGAGAATTGAGACTCTCAAGATGTGGTAGAAACTTTTGAACATCTATTCTGTGGTAGAAACTAATGCAAGTTATTCTGGTTATTCTGTGCTTGCTTTTGAGACTCACTGGGTAATTTTATTCCCTTTGATTCTGCAGATCAGTAACCAATTTGGTTAGATAAATATCGAATATAAATCTGATCCAAATTCCTAGAGTTGTTCCTTTCTTCTGAAACTTTGTTATGTCAGTTTTTATCTAGACTTGTTATCTGGTACTCTATCTAGACTTGTTGTTCTTTGGTACTTTTGTTATTCCAGTGGATATTTTTGTTGAGAGGTAATTTTGCTTGCTGTTAATCTGTGCTTGCTCTGGATATGCCTGGTTTTTGCTTTTCAATTATGATTCTGCAGATCAATAACCAATTTGGTTAGAAAAAGAAAAAGAAAACCATTGATTACCACTACTGGTGGTGATATTAGATTGGTGATGGTGGTGGTTTAGATCCGCAAGAGGAGATGCAGAGTTGAGAATTTTCTCAAAGACTTTTCTTCTTATGTTTTTATATATGTAATGTATGTATGTGAGAGAGAAACCCTAATCTAAATTAGGAGGACCTTAAATGGGATATTTAATTAACCATGGTTAATAAAAAAAAAACCCTTTTAGAAATTGAAAATCATAATGATTTCTCCATGGTTTGATTGGCTCTCAATTGTATGAACTGTCGCATGTGGCAGCTTGAGGAACTGTAAAATCATGTAAATGAGAATCTTACACATGACCTCAGCTTTTTCTGCAACAAATTTCTTCTCGGTAATTTAAGAGATTCAAAACTCCTGAGATGTTATCTACTGTGATGTTTTATTTTCTTATATTTCATCAAGAATTTTACTTATAAATATAAAGCTCCCAATTTGTGCATTTTGATTCTGGATGAACCCTTTGGGTTCGTTCGTTTTCGGATGCAAATGGGAGCTGAACCCGTCAATCCTTGCCAAAGAAAAAAAACAAAAAACAATTAAAAATGACGACAGCCCTTGATGATTTGATCAGTACAGT